>CATIWO010231302.1:0-20192 GCA_949673435.1 Macaranga tanarius | reverse complement strand
TTCAATCGACCATTCAATGGTCTCACAACAATATATATATACATTTATTCATCATGTTTTCTCATAATAACATATTCATATATATATTCATCATGCTTTCTCACAACAACATATTCTCATAATCAAAACAAATTACAAACGGAGAATATACCATTTATAAACTAAAAGTATGCCAAAAATAACCAACCATATATATATATATATATATATATATATATATATATATCATTCTTGCCACTTAAATGGCATATACCATCAACATAATTCAATAACCATAGTTACTTGAAAATCCATACATGTAAGTATTAAATTAATAATTACTTACCACAAGCTTCAACTCTTTCAAAATTAAATCTCTCCTAGTGAGTAGTGTCTCCAATATCCTCATCAATGCCTACACATAATCATACATCAATACCACATAACAAACATAACTCTAGCACTCAAACTCAACTAAGTGCAACTCCATACTCTAAGTTCAATATATCCAAATAATTCACACACATGTCCAAAAATTATGAAAATAATACTGGAGCTAGATATATGAGTCTACTTCAAATTCCAATTAGAATTACTCAAATCAGATATGTAATGAATTAATTATGGATTTTAGATTGAAAACGGGTCAAATAGAGGTGACAATAGAAGCAAGAAAAGTTTTCATTCTTCTAGATCACTTTAACAACAAAATCAGCTCTAGGTCAAAACATAAAAGTTATAGGGAACTCTCTGAAGTTTTTAGAGCATCTAATCTTTCTTAAATCAGAGCTCTATAACTCAATTTATGGTCAAAATACTAAGACTGATGCATATGGAAAACAGAATATGAATTTCCCCAAAATTACAACTCAATTAAAAATAATCAACAACACAAATAAAGCTTACCAATTATGCTCTAATAAATTTAAAGACCTTCTAATGCTTCTCAAAGTAATGGATTGATAACTAAAATATTATCACAAGCTCTCAAAATCCTTGCATTCTCTACACTCTTCTTCTCCTTCTCCCAATCTCTACACAAACACACACACACCACATAATTAAATATACACATATACACACACAAACACTTAGCCAATCAAAAATAACCATTTTCCCCCTTAAAGTCTCCCTTAATAATTACCCAACAATTAATAATTTTATATTTATCACCAATTAACCATTATAATAATACTTAATAATATAACAAAATATCATCTATATATCTACTTAGCCCCTTAATGAAATGAGCATATTGCACAGTAGTCCACAACTTCCTATTGATAATTCACTCCAAACTCATATTACAATCTAGTCCCTCCCTCAATTTATACCCAATCTCAAATTTAAATAAGGTCCACCATCTAATAGATATAACATGCAATACATACGTCATAAATACGTATGTAAAAATGACGGGCATTACATTTCTCCCCTTCTTAAAAAAAATTTTGTCCTCAAAATTAATTACTTATCATCTTCCGAGAACAAATATGGTATTCCTACTCCATTAGTTCTTCTACTTCTCATATTGCTTCTTTAGGTGAACAATAACTTCACCTCACCTTTACTATTAGAATCTCTTTATTCCACTATCGCTTCACCTTTCAATCTAGAATTTCTATCGATTCTTCCACATACGTTAATCTTCCAAAAATCTCTATCTTAAGCTTTTGTATCATATAATTAGGATCCTATCTATACCATTCCAATATAAACATATGGAATACATTATGAATAGATAATAATTTCTTAGCAAATCCAATTTATATGCCAATAGTTCACCTTCTTTATAGTTGTATGGTATTCTATCATAGTATTCTATCAATCACGAGTCTCAAATGTTATATTCATTATTTTATAGTCTCTATAACTCTTTCAGATAATAGATCTCATTCACAACGTAAGCTCAAAATATATCTATCCCCACATCATTTAATATTCATATAGTCACCCTTTATGACCTTTAGTACTCACAATCAACTCATATACAGAGGATTATATATATAGCCAAATATGTGCAATTGCACTTCGTCATCTCCAATACCCTCAATTTTTAATTCCATACTAGAAAAGTATAAATATACTCAATAAGTAATTTAATACACATTACATAAATCACAATACTTTATTTAATGTTTGCATTCATCTTAACAAATAGGATAACATTTCATAATAATTCACATTCTCATATCTTATTCTCATTGTTTAGTATCATTGGCCTTATCGATGGACACTTAGCCAATCAACTTATCAACATTTCACATGGTCGATGGTCATAAAGCCAATCGACTTAATCAATTTTACATAGTCGATGGTCACAAAGCCAATCGACATATTTATCACATTAAATATTTTCAATCTCCTTCCATATGTAATAACATATACCTCACATATTCCGAAAATATACCAAACCTATACCACAATATTAAATCATAAGCTAAAAATTTACTTAACATATACCGAACATATAATAAAATAATATACTATCATACATCCATATTACAACATATCTTATATCACAACTTAAGAATTATACTCATCTATATGCATATCTTATCATGGATATTACAAGAACAAAGTCAAGCCCATGTTATATTCACTTGGCACATTACACAAATATAACACTCATATACCATTTTTAATACATCAAACACTCATTGCACTAACTAAACAATATTAACATTCTATGAACAACATTAATCATCTATTGTATCTCATTCATTATATTTAATAACTACTTATTAAAATATTTTCCATCTCAACCAATAAGAGTTTTACCTTGACTCAATTCTTTCTGAGTAAAAACATGTTCAAACTTCTATTATTTCCCACAATTGATATCTTTCAACTCTCAAATATAATTACTAACAAAGAACTCTAGATCATAGGTTGAAGAAATCTCCTCATACGATCATGACTATCTGAATATACAGACTATTACTTTTTCTCTTGTATTCACACATATTCCGTCCTTTGTCTTAAAACCTTGACATAAATCATATAACTTTCATAACTTTGCTAACAACTTCAATTTATTTCCCCTCATCATTTTCTTATTAAGGAAGATAATTTCCTCACTTTCAATTTATTTTTACTAAAATATCACACAACTAACTTTTCATGCCAAGACTATTCAAGAATACTTGCCATATTCTATTTTATTTGATAAGATCAAATAAAATAGTCACAACTGATTCAAATACCGTTAAAAAGTCTAGTTCATAAACATCATGATCATAACTAATGTATTAATCACTCCCAATGACATAATTAGAAATTTATGATATCCATACCAATTCCGAATATCGTCTCGGCAAGAGAACATTCTACTATCCAAAGTTATTAATATTTAAACTTTCAAATTGTCCTTCCCCAAAACACTATAACATCTTTTCTTTAGTCAAACAAGTCCTCATCTCATAAGAATAAATAATTAGTCTTCATCCAAATATAGTTCACTAATTCATAGTCAATACATAATTGCTCTTCGTCATCCTTGTTCAATACAAATAGAAGTAATACCATAAATATGTCCTCTTTCAACTCCCAAGATAATATTCTTTATAAAATAATTAATATTGATGCAATCTTAGGTATAATTAAATTCCAAATCTGCTTTCTAATACTGAATAGTTTCCATTGTTTCTGAAACACCTTAGAAAATTCTATAATTATAAATTTACTCATTCTTCTCGAATTAATGCTAATCCTTCTTCAAATCCATAACTATTAAGTTCTCACATTTCCTATCAGGTAATAGTTCTAAGCAAAATTCTTATTACCATTAACTATTCGTCTTTTAGACTCTTCAAATTCCTTACTAAGTCTTTCCTTCATTAGTTAGCCGAACAAACGCTCACTATATCCTCTAAATTCACGTTGTTTAAAACCTATATTATTTTAGCTTTGAAAACTCTCTCTCTTCCCCAATAACCTTTTCAGCACATAATGAAATTTTCACCGGGGTCTCTATATGTTTTTCCCATATTTCATAATTTCATATTACAACTTATACATTATAATTCATCTATTGCACACAAGGCTTTGTCACAAGAACCTAATGATAAAAACTCAATTTACGAGAAAATCTACTGAAAATTTGGCAGAACCTCCCCTAAAATATAGACATCTCCCTACTCGAGTAGGGCCAATTCTGTAATAAAATAACTACACTTCTATAAACAACCTCAATTAGGGCTCAGTTATCCACCACACAATAATTACATTTAACTGAGCATCACCAATATACTATTATTTGTACTACATAAGCATTGCCAAGATCACAATGCATTCACATTAATCTTCACATTTTAATAGCCATAGCTCACTTCATTCCACATTCAATCACAATTTAACATTCTCACAATCCATATATTTATTTCACATTACATCACATATCTTGCTCGAATAATGACACTACATAACCAATTCTCTTTGCATCAGTATAATCAATTTACTCTAGAATTCTTTTCATATTCTAATTATTCTTTGCTATGATGGAATCACTAAGACTGTAAATATCTTTGCACCTTGCTCTCTCATTTTTTATAGTTCTCATCAATAGTACTATCTACTTGCTTCTGACTATTTCTTCTCATCTCTTAATCAATTCATTATTATACAAAAATATGCATCTTATGAAGGGGTTATAAACAGAAATTTACACATGTATTTGTCTAAAATTTGACTTTGCGAACTTATTTGGCCGATAGGTTGAGCTTGGTGTCCTTCTATCCTATCATGTGCAATGCATATCAACTATATGTCATGATATGCCATGAATGCAACTTGTTCTCATGTCTTGAGGAAATCTAATCCCCACTCTGATATCACTTAATGTAGCACCCTTCAGGTACCACATACAAGTGTCCAAATAATAAACAACTATGTGGCATAAGAAAATTTTCCTGATAATTGTTATGTATTACTATACAAAAGTCTTATTATATATACATGGTACATTTAGTACATATATAACTTTATATCAAAAGATATTAATGATTTAATACAAAATGTCCTAATGCCAAAATGATCAATGTTCATGTAGATGGAGATGTCAACACTAAGCCTGCCTTTTTGACCTACCTGAGCTCACGACTAAACTCACCTTAAGCTTTTAATCAATCAAGCCTGAAAACTACAATTGCAAAGGAATGAGCTTGCGACTTAATAAGTAATTATTAATATAAGCTAACATATAATACTTCTCAAGAACTAATTAATCTAATGAAAATAAAGAAATTGGAACTACACGGGCATATCTCCTCCCGTGTAGTTAAGATACGGTCTGGAACACGCCCGTGTTCTAACCCCGTGTTCGCCTCGGTCCCAAACACACGCTCACACACGGTTAAGAACACGCTCGTGTTCTTGCCCGTGTGTGTCTCGGTTCATAATACACTTTTATACAAGTTCTACAATGCCACGAACATGCCCGTGTGTGTGCCTATATTGCTCTCAGTCATAAATGTACAATTCATAATGTCACACATAGCCATGTACAAGTCCATGTACTAAACCGTGTTATTTTTTATCTAAAATACTCAATTTCAAAATTGGTACATAGCCTTAAACAAGTCCATGTACTCACCCGTATAACTCTCAGGTCATGATTACACAATATATACACGGCCAGGTTTTAACCCAAAATAAACTCTGTCCTCACATACGGCTCGGGACACGCCCGTGTCTCAACCCGTGTCTAGACACACGGTCTGGGATACGCCAATGTCTCAGTCTATTTTTTCAACCTAAAGTGCATTTAAATACATTCACATTCATAATACCATGTCAGCAATACTCACTTCTCTAAAATTCAATCTTAGGTGTCTTAATTACACCATGAAAAGATACTCAAACACCTAAACTCAATTGTTGGTGCAACATATATAATAAATCACAATACTCCAATTAATTCACAACCATTTCACAATATATTATCCTTTCAATAGTAAAACTTTTATTTATTTAACATCAACCAAATGTATACTAAAAGTATACTAACATATACCAAGAGTGTGCACAAGGTATACACAATTCAACTAGATCCTTACTTCACTACATTACATTCACATTTCCCATTTCATATAACTCCAATTCAAATATTATGAGCAAACACAAATGTAAGAGCACATAATATGTTCACCATTCGTCATATATATACATAATGCAATGTATGCATGATTATGCTTGTTAGTAATCCAACCGGAGTTCTCAACACACGCCACACACATTTCACACAAAGCTCACTTTTTTTTTCATTTTTCTTTTTCATATATATGTGGCCATTCCTGAGACTCTTTGCCTAGCTTAGTCTCAAATCTTACACGTATATATATACTTCACATGAATGGCCATATCTAAGACTCTCTGTCCAACTCAGTCTCAGATCGTGGAGCTTAATCTCCACACACATACACGTTTTCCTCACATCCTCATATCATGCCATATGCATATATTTCAATCATTCTCATAACATATTAAAATGCATATGTACAATGATATCATCACAATTCAACATCCCTTTTTCATTCTTCATCATTTCCATTTCTCATAGTGAATCGCAATTCACTTTTCTCATAAGTAATGCATATCAATTTATACTACATCAAGTGGCTTGCACTCATAGGTGCCAATATTCACAATCCATCACTACACATGTTCAATTGACCATTCAATGGTCTTACAACTATATATATATATATATATATATTCATCATGCTTTCTCACAATAACATATTCATATATATATTCATTATGCTTTCTCATAACAACATATTCTCATAATCAAAACAAATTACAAATAGAGAATATACCGTTCATAAACCAAAAGTATACCAAAAATAACCAACCATATACCATATATATATATATATTTATATTTATATCATTCTTTCCACTTAAATGGCATATACCATCAACATAATTCAATAACCATAGTTACTTGAAAATCCATACATGTAAGTATTAAATTAATAATTACTTACCACAAGCTTCAACTCTTGTAAAAGTAAATCTCTCCTAGTGAGTAGTGTCTCCAATATCCTCATCAATGCCTACATACAATCATACATCAATACCATATAATAAACATGACTCTAGCACTCAAACTCAACTAAGTGCAACTCCATACTCTATGTTCAATATATCCAAATAATTCATACACATGTCTAAAAATCATAAAAATAATACTGAATTTAGATATATGAGTCAAATTTAATTTCAACTGGAATTACTCAAATCAAACATGTATGGAATTAATTATGAATTTTAGATTGAAAATGGGTCAAATAAAGGTGACAGCAGAAGTAAGAAAATGTTTCATTCTGCTAGATAACCTTACAACAAAATCAGCTCTAGGTCAAAATACAAAAGTTGTAGGAGACTTTCTGAAGTTTCTAGAACATCAAATATTGCTTAAATTAGAGCTCTAAAACTCAAGTTATGGTCAAAACACTAAAGTTGATGTATATGGAAATCAGAATATGAATTTCCCCGAAATTACAGCTCAATTGAAAACAATCAACAACTTAAATAAAGCTTACCAATTATGCTCTAATGAATTTAAAGACCTTCTAATGCTTCTTAAAATAATGGTTTGATAACTAAAGCATGATCACAAGCTCTCAAAATCCATACACTCTCTACACTCTTCTTCTCCTTCTCCCAATCTCTACACAAACACACACACACACCACACAATTAAATATACATATATACACACACAAATACTTAGCCAATCAAAAATAACCATTTACCTCCTTAAAGTATCCCTTAATAATTACCCAACAATTAATAATTCCATATTTATCACCAATTAACCATTATAATAATACTTAATAATATAATAAAATATCATCTATATATCTACTTAGCCCCTTAATGAAATGGGCATATTGCACAATAGTTCATAACTTCCTATTGATAATTTACTCCAAACTCATGTTACAATCTAGTCCCTCTCCATAATTTATACCCAATCTCAAACTTAAATAAGGTCCACCATCTAATAAATATAACATGCAATATATACGTTATAAATATGTATGTAAAAAGGACGGCATTACATATTAACACAGCATGCTACATTTTGAACAGAGCCTTGGTAAGATCTACCTTGAAAAAGACTTCTTACAAACTCTAGAAAGGTAAGAAACCTAATATAAGCTACTTTAAGATCTTTGGATACAAGTGCTTTGTTCACAATAATAAGAAAAGTCCTCTTAGTAAATTTGATGCAAAATCAGATGAAGGAATTTTTCTTGGGTATTCTAAACATAGCAAGGCTTATAGGGTTTTCAATGAAAGAACAATTTATATTGAGGAGTCAATTCATGTTGTGTTCAAAGAGACTAACCAAACTCTACCAAGTAGAGATGTTGTTGATAACTTTCTTGTAGGTGCTGAAAACTCTAGACATGAGCAAGAGGAATAAGGTGAAGGGACTGAAGAAAAAGAGACCATATAAAATCAAAAAGCTGACAGAGTTGAACAAAATTAGTATGAGGAAAATGTTAAAAATTAGCTTGAGCTCATATTAGAACCCCAAGTTAATGAGACTGAAAAAAATTAGAGAAGTCCTGAAAGAAAGCTACCTAAAGAATGGAGGTACCACAGATATCACTCAAAGGACAATCTCTTAACAAGTCTTTAAGCAAGCTAACAACAAGAAGTAGCTTCGAGAAAATGATTGGAAATGTGGCTTATGTCTCCAAAATAGAGCCAAAGACTGTGGATGAAGCCCAACAAGATGAAATTTGGATTTTGGCCATATAGGAGGAACTAAATCAGTTTGAAAGAAATAATGTCTGGAAATTAGTTCCAAAGCCAAAGAACCAAACTATGATCAGAATAAAGTGGGTCTTCAGAAATAAGTTGGATAAGCATGGAAATGTGACAAGGAACAAAGCCAGACTTATTGCTAAAGGTTACAACCAAGAAGAGGGGATAGACTTTGATGAAACTTTTGCACCAGTTGCTAGACTTGAAGCAATAAAAATCCTTTGTGCATTTGCTTGTCTTAAGAACTTCAAGTTGTACCAGATAAATGTGAAGAGTGCTTTTCTTAATGGGTACTTAAATGAGAAAGTGTACATAAATTAGCCCTCTGGATTTGAAGACCATGAAAAGCCTAATTTTGTTTACAAGCTAACAAAAGCCTTATATGGTCTCAAATAAGCTCCTAGAGCATGGTATGAGAGACTAAGCAAGTTTTTGTTGGAAAAAGGCTTTTCAAGGGAAAAGGGGGACCAAATACTCTTTACCAAAAATCAGCTTGAAAATATTATGATAGTCCAAATCTATGTGGATGATATTATTTTTGGAGCTACTGATGAGAGCATGTATAAATAGTTTGCTGAAATGATGATAGGAGAGTTCGAAATGAGTATAATGGGAGAATTAAACTTCTTCTTGGGCTTGCAAATCAAATAATGTGAGGATGGTGTCTTCATAAATCAGTCCAAGTATATCAAGGAGCTGCTAAAGAAAATTAAAATGTCTAAAGCTAAAATCAACAAGACCCCCATGAGTGCAACCACCAAGTTGGAGAAGGATGAGAAAGGTAAAGATGTTGATATCAAAATGTACCGAGGTATGATTGGCTCTTTACTATATCTCAAGGTAAGTAGGCCCGATATTCATTTTAATGTGTTCTTGTGTGCAAGATTTTAAGCTAATCCTAAAAAGTCATATTTGATAACCGTTAAAAGGATTATGAGGTATCTTATGGAAATTCAAGACCTAGGTCTTTGGTACCCTAAAGACACTTTATTTGATCTTTTTAGATATAGTGATGTTGACTTTACAGGAAGTAGAGTTGATCGAAAGAGCACATCAGGTACATGCCAATTTATAGGGAATGCTCTAGTCTCATGGTTTAGCAAAAAGCAAACCTCAGTTGCTCTATCCACTGCTGAAGCTAAATACATAGCGGCTGGAAGCTGTGTAACTCAAATTTTATGGATCAAGTAAGAGCTAGAGGATTATAGCTTGAGGTACACTCATATCTATATCTTGTGTGATAACACTAGTGCCATAAACTTGTCCAAAAATCCCGTGTTGCATTTAAAAATAAAGCATATAGAAATTAGGCATCACTTCATAAGAGATCATATTCAAAATAAGGACATCAAACTGCTTTTTGTATCTTCTGAAAATTAGCTTGCTGACATATTTACAAAGCCTCTAAGTGAAGATTAGTTATGCAAAATTAAAAGAGAGTTGGGTCAGATGAATCTTGAGTCTTAGAGTTTTATGTTGATTTTTCACTCACTGCAGTTTTACTTGTGCTTGCTCAGTTTGTTTTCATTGAATCTTCCATTTCCTAGTCCATCAGTTGTGTATATAGAATTTTTCGTTTGAATGTACATGCATACTTGCATTTTTACTTTATCTTATTTTTGTCATTATGCACTTCCCATGCATAGTCATGCAAAATCTCATTTTTCACCTTTTACATTTTTTAATTTAATTTAATTTAATTTAAATTATCTTGTTATTTTTGGAGCCTTCCTAAAAAATGCAGAAAATCTATTAAATTGGATGAATATTTTATAGAAATTGAATATTTTAATGCATGAGTATTAATTAAGCAATTTGTGTTGGGTTATGTGTGTCATGATTATTACTTGCTAGAATAAACTTGCTTTTATCATTTCCTGGGCAGAGTAAATATTTAAAATTCAAAGTGTCTCTTGTTGTCATGTCAACCTTTTCTTGGTAACCACCACATACAATGATAATTGCTTGCTACCTTTTTTCTATTGTTGTTGTTTTATTTTCATTGGATCAAATAAATCTTTTAAAATTCAAAAAGTGCTTCTAAGTTATCATTTTTTTTCACCTTGGTAACCGCAAGTCTCTATAATTACCCATTAGATAAAGACTAAAATTGACACATATAGTAAATGAAAGGACCTTATAGGCATGCATGAAATGACAAGAATTAATTTTTAGTTCTTTTAGTTAACGTGTACACTTTAACTTCCTTGAGTTTTAACTTTGGAGCCATTATTTACGAGTATTTGTGCAAGACAATTTTTTTATTTCTTTCCATTGACAGACGTGCCTTTTCTTGATAACCGCCCACTTCCTCATAAATATTTTTTTGTTATCATCTATCACTTAAACTCGTATTCCTCATTGAAACCCTAAAATCGCCTCTTCTCTCCTCTGTAACCCAAAACCATCTTTCACTTGACAATACCCAAAATCAAAAAAAATAGGCAAATGGTTGGCTTCCTCATCGTCAAGCGATCTCGATCGCAAAATGAAAAAGCCAAAGATAGAATCACGAGAGGGATTGAAAAAGGAGACATCAACCTAGTCAAAATGCAAGGAAGAGAAGGGAAAAATTATGAAAGCCAAGGGAATAGAACTGAAGCTTTCTTCAAATAAGATCATTCCACCAAAGATAATTGATTAGGTCTATTTTAAGGGCAAAGATTTTCCATTTAGAGAATGGTTTGAAAAGCAAAATTGGATCGATTTTATCAAATTGAAATCGTGTCTATAAAAACTTGGTCTGGCAATTCTATAGGTCGGTTCAAGTGGTTGATAAGGAGAAAATCAAAGTGATTCTCAAAAGAAGAGTCTACACTATTTCACTTGATGATCTTGCAAAGGCATACAAAATACCAAACAAAGGTAAAAAGATATAAAAAAAAGGCCGACCTCAAGAAAGTTCATGGGTTTATTGAAAAGAAGTTCAAAAGAGAAATTACTGGGAATTTAAAAATGAAGGAGTTCGAAACTGCCAGTTCTGCCACCTTGCCTACTAGCTTGCGGATTGGGCACAAATTTCTCACCTGCTTCTTAGCATTGAAAGCAGGGAGTTTTGATTATGTAAGTAGCATCAAACTCTGTCTTTTATGGCACCTTATGAATAGCAAGCGGATTAACTTGTGTTATCTTATGATGTCTTTTATGGGAAGTGTCACTAAGGCAAAGGGTTTGCCTTATGCCATGATTCTCACTCCTTTATTTGAGTATTTGAAAGTTATGTTGGATGATGAGGTGTATACCTCATTGGTGATTCGGAGATGATTTCCAAGAGCTTTGTTTTGAAAACTAAGAGAATACAAATGGAGAAAAAAAAGAAAGTTAAATTCAGTAAGGGAGAAAGCAGTACTGAAAAATCTGTAAGTGTCAAAAGCTCCACCTCACCGGAAAGTAATTCAAACTCAAGTGCTTCATTACAAAAAAATGAAACCAGCTCCATTGAAAAATTAGCCTCAAAAAATTCCTCCTCGAAAAATCAGCTCCTGAACCTAAACCTTACACCAAAATCAGTTTCACCTTAAACATTAGTCTCACCTTAAAAATCAGCTTCTTCACCTAAACCTGCTTCCCCATAAAAATCAGCATCTAATGACCATCCAGCAAGTAGTACCCCTGATCCTTTACTACATTTGGCCCAATCTATTGAGTATGAGTCTTTGGAAGTTGCTAAGGCAAAGTTGATTAATATTGTGACCCCTTCACTTGACGACTTCATTCTCTTTTGCAAGTTGGCTCAATCTGCAATCATGATTAAAGTACAGCCTCCTAAGTCCTCTAGAGCACGCACTCAACCTACCTCTTCTTCTCCTACTCAGCATCCGGTTTCACCTCATGCATAGGCTACCTCTGAGCCTTATGCTATCTCTCAGCTGTCTGCTCTAAAGCCAAGTGCCTCTACCAAGCCTCATATCCCAAAGCCTAAAGCTCCTTTTTCTAAGCCTCTTTCTAAGTGCCTTACTCATGCTAGTTCTGTCCTTCGCTCTAAACTAGTCAAACTAGGAGATGTTGGCTCCAAGGACAAACTCAAGGATGTTTAGGTCTCATTAAATTCACAAAACTGTTAGTTAACTCTAGCTATTTTATTTCTTTGGCGTTATGGACCTTTACTTATGTTATGTGTTTATGTTGGTTTTACTCATTCCCTTCTTTATACTTTCGCTATGATCCTTTTTACTAATGATAAAAAGAGGGAGTGGTAGTTTGTGTTTATTTTTGATTGTGAACTGCTTGCTATGCTTGTGAACTCTTGTGAGTGAACTCTTGTGATGCATTAGTATTGTTTTGCTTATGCATTAGTGTTGCTTTGCTTCTATCTTGAATGTCTATTTTCTTGCTATTGATTTCTGCTCATTGTGATTCTTCTCATTTGATCTGTTCTTGATAGCCAATATGTTTAATGAGTACAATCTCTTGTGCTCTATTCTGCATGAATTATCATGTAGCTTGATAATAAGATAGCTTGTTAAGACTTGTGCTTAATTTTTGTTTAATATTTTTATTAGTCTAAAAGCTGTCTGTTGAAATCTTGGAAGGTAATTTTTTTTAATTAGGCATAGATTAAGGGGGAGCATTATTTTATTTTATGCATAGATTAAGGGGGAGCATATCTTTTTTTCATTGCATATCATTGCATTCATCAACATTACATTACTTGAATTTTATTTGTGAAATTTTTATCAAGGTTTTGTCATTATCAAAAAGGGGGAGATTGTTGACTATAGGTTACAACCTCAATTTTGATAATAACATAATATTGATAAAAAAAAATGGGTACTAATTTGTTTCAAGTGATTTGTGAAAGAAAAAGGGCCATTAAGTTTAAAGCATATGTCAATCAATAACAAGAGACCACAATCCATCAAGTTCAAGCCCATGAAGAGTGCTCAAGCCTAAGTAGAGAATTGAAGAGCATTTCAATAATTATAAAATTATTATGAGAATAGTTAAGTCAAGTGACTTTTCTTGGGAGCTCAAATGTTTTGTCTTTTTGTGTCTAATTTGCATAAAGTCATTTGAAAAATAAAAAGTAGTTTTCTTGTTTTACCAAAAATATTTTCATGCGTATTTTAAATTGTTTGGTAAAACATTTTAGTGGAAAATTTGATTTTTTGAGTAGACCAATGTTTACAACTCATTATGTATCAAGAAAGAAACAAAGCATGCTTTTCCGGGTACCAAGGTTTCATTACACCAAAATGGTAAAAAGTTCACATGTGATCAAAAAGAAACTTCTATGCATAGTGATTTGGAAAGTTGACTCTGATTCTTATCAGAAGTCTGATTTATTGCCTAAAACTAATCTGCACAGTTTTGAAGACAAAAAGAACTTGTTGCTTTTTACATGCTTAGTAAATCACATGTTTGTATAAGTTTAAATTGCACATCATTTCATCTGAAATTAGGGCAACCAGGTAGCACTCATATATATTCATCTTTTTCATTTGCTTTACTCAAAGTATGTGTGTGAGAGAGTTTTTTAGAGCTGCTGGAGTTCTTCTTCTTCTCTTAAAAATATGGTTGCTGGAGCTGCATGTTCATATTTTGAAAATCATCTTTGAACTTCCTTGATAGTCATCTTCTCTTTACTTGTCCATAGGTTTTATGTGTATCATCTTTGCTTGAGTGATAGAGACAAACACATATCTTAATCTTATTCTTAAAACATTGAAAGCACCATTTAGAGGGAAATGGGTGCAAAGTTGCTAAATCTTACCAAAACCAGTTTGCAAAGTTGTTGGATCTAGGCAAAACTAGTATTGTATACAATTTGCTGGAGCTGTTTAGCAAAGACCAGCTGGGATTAGTTGCTAGAGCTAGAAAACTAGTGTGGGTAGCAGCTTAGGAAAGGGTAGTACTAAAGCTGTAAATAGTTTATCTCTTACCATCGAAAAGATATCACTTTAACTAGTGAAAAATATCAAGGGTGAGTCATTGGGGAGTGGATGTAGGCATGTAGAGCCGAACCACGATAAAATCTTATGTGTGTTGGTTCTCCTTCATCCTCTTATTTTCTCTTATGATGTTATAGTGCTTGTAAAAATGGTTCAACTTGGTTAACTTGCTTTCATTTTGTGTTTGATTTAAGCTGGTTCATAAAATTGGGGTTCTTGCACTTAAAATTGTGTTCACAAGGCCTTTAAATATGTGCTCTGTTTTTAGCATTCGAATTTCAATTTTAGTTTGTGAAATTAGCTTTCGTTTTCAAAATAGTTTGAAAAGCTCAATTCACCACCTTTCTTGAGTAGCCTAACGGACCTAACAACTAATATAAAATACGTAAATATTTTATGTAATTATTTTAATATATTCTTCATTTTTTATAGTAAAATCTTAAAATGTAATATATATTTTGTATGGATCATTAATATAATATTTAGTATTAGCAATTTTTTCTATTCATATTATAATAATGTATACATTTTATAATATAAAAATTAAAATAGGTTACGCATGTAATAAATAGTTTAACTACACTGCATGTGAAAAAAAATAGTATATATAAAGATTGGCTTCAATTACTTTTAAGTCAATTGATTTTAAATTTTAAATTATTATTTAAAAAAAACCTTTAAACTCCAAAAATAATCAATTTTAGAAATTTCAAATATTAACGGTTCAATTTTTCCTAGATATAACAAATGAGATAATGTTCTCTCTCCTTAGTTTCTTCTTCTTTCTTGAATTGCAAGTGTGGTATTTGGGTGGTTTTGCACATTTTTTGGCCAAAAACACCCAAATACCTCTATTTCTTTGCTTTTTGTTGTAATATATTACCTATGTTGAGATTATTCTCAAGTTTGTGAGAGTTTATCTCTTTAAACAATTTTCTGATAGTTTTTTAATTTTTAGTTAGTTTTTTAGTCATCTGATATGTCTAATGGAGCTGTTAGTTGGTAGATCATGATGGTACAATGTCAGAAATGGTGGATACATTGAAGAAAATAGTCAGATTCTGCTCCGATTGGCTCATTCGTCGCATCAGTATGATGTTTTAGACCAATAAGATTTTCTTTGTTGTATCCCCAGGATGATATTTCAAATTGTTTCTCTCGTATTTTATTTTATATATTTTTAGGGAGAAATATCTTTTGTTTATCTTTAAGTTTTTTTTCATAATTTATTATACTAAAATTTGTAACTCTTTATTTATTGCAATGAAATATCACCAAACTTGCTAAAAAAAAAACAAATGAGATAATATTACATATATTTGTTCTCATTTTAGGGTACTTCTATTTTTAATATTTTTATTATTCTTAAATAAGTATATTTTATGATATTTTTCTGTATATTATAATTTTTAGTATGATATTTTAATACTCAGATAAAATTATGTTTAACACATCTAAATACTAATTTATTTTAATAATCACTAATTTTTAATTATTTTTTATATTCAAAAATATTAAAATTTTGTAATAAAAATTAGAATAAATGAAAGAATATAATTAAAATGTTTTAAATAAAAATATCTTAAAATATAAAATATTTATTTATTATGTATATGTTATGAATAAAGTGTACTAAATGACTTATAAATAAACAAGACGACTTTTTTTAAAAACAGTATATCTTTATAGAGATTCTTTATTATGACAAATGGTGTTGCCAGAGCAACCGGAAGTCAACATCACCGTAGGATCATCCAGTTCGGGACCATCGCATGCAAAAGTTGGATAATTGGATATACGGTTTTATCCTAGTTGGAAACTGGCGTATATATCTATACCGGATAGTAATGTAACTGATTTGATTGCCAAACACCATTTTTTCTCTTCTTCTAGGATCCTGTCCTCCTGCTCTTTTGCTTTGAGGGACTTGCTCAATTTTATTTTATTTTATTTATTTATTTATATTTTTTAAAAAAATAGAGAAGGAGAGAGGGGGTGAGCCTCGAACTTGAGCCCCTTAATGCTTGTAGCAAGGCTTTCGTGCAGGTGAAGGACTTGCTCACTTGCATTAATTTATGAATATTTTTTTCATCAAAAATTTAGAAACTTATTATTTGATCAATTTCAAATGATATATTATTTTTTAAAAAATAAATAATTTACTAATTATTGATATTTTTTTCATTAAAATAAGTCATTTAGTACAATTTATTCATATATATATATATATATATATATATATATATATATATAGAAGAAAACGAAGTGTCCTCCAATTATATTAATTAGCTATATTTTCTTGATACATATGAGCCAAAATAAAAATTTATAGTTTTGGAATAAAAAAGTATAATATACTATAAATATTATATTTTTATTTGATATGGTCATGAGAAAAATAAATATTTTCATCAATCTACATGGTGTATAAGCTCAAACTAATACCTGCATTTTTATTTTGGATGGAACTAATAACTGGATTCGAATAGGAATAAGGGTACAAACAAGATGAACCAAGCTGAAGCAGGAGGAGTTTTGATTAATTTGGACTTAAATTCATTTATTATTGAGCCGAATTCACTATATTACTTGTTGTTCATGGACTATTCACACATTTAAATAAGTCTAATAAAATTAAAAATATAAAATATAAATATAAATTATTTATTAAAAAATAAAAATAAATTATAATGTATTTAATAAAAATTATGGTTTTATTTAATAATATTTTTTAAATATTTTTATATTTATTATAAGTAAAAATTTGTGTATTATATATCCAATATCAAATAATTAATACATAAATATTATGCGTTAACTCATAAATTTTTACTTAAATTTATTCATGAGTTTTATGAGTTGAATTTTACATAATTTGAGTTTAACTTATTTATTAAATAAACTTCAAAATGAGCTTCTACGGAGTCAAATTTTGAGTAATTAATATGTAACTTGACTAGAAGGACCCTAAAAGGCAAGCCTCCTCACCAAATTTCCGTCTTTTCTCTCCTTCCTAAAGTTAATTATCATAAGGTGTGGATTGAATAATAGGTCTCATACTTGGAAGATAAGTATTGAAAATGGAATGAGTTGGTATTCTAAAATTATTAAATATAATAGGAGTCTTTACATAACTACCCTAAAAACACCATCTATTAACAAAAATAACCCATCTTTTCATAAATTACACGCGTACACTCAAAAAAAATCGGTAATATTTTCACGCGTATCCTTTTTTTCCAACGCCAGTTTGTACGCGAGAAGCCATTCTCGTCCGGTGCAGATACAGAGAGATGAACAACACAAAATCCACCTTTCCTCTCCTAAATATTATTTTATTTGAGCTACTAAATAACACCTTCTCCTTTCATCATTCTCCTCTCCTTCACCAATCAAACAAATCTACACTCTTCTTTTTTTCTCATAAACAGAGGCAAAAGCCGTAAGTGAAAGCCAATAAAGAGGAACAACTTCATCAAAATTTATTTATGAATCACGAGGTACTATTTATGTTTTTCAATTTTAATTTTGGTTGAAATCAATTAGAGTTAGGTAATATTGTTTTTTGAATTGTACGGGCAGTGTTTTCTTTTTTAATTTTAAAGAATTGAAGGCATGAAGGGTCGGTCGTACCATCTGTAGAGCCATGACCTGCACGAGGACTGGATCGATGGCTCTTGGACGGTGGATTGTGTGTGCGGTGTTAATTTTGATGATGGGGAAGAGATGGTTAATTGTTGACATGCAGAATTATCAAATTTTGAGAAGGTGTTAGATGGAATATTGTTATAATATGATCAGGAGCTGCTTATATTTGATATATGGTCTTCCTAATTATCTGTTCCTAGTGATTGGCGTATGCATAAATTGTGTATATTTATGTGTATATGAAGTTTCTACAACTTGCTTCTCATATAAATTTCACAAGTGTTTTTTCAGTTGATAAACAACTGTTTGTCTCCTTATTTTCATGTCAACTTACTCAGATTTAGTTCATATGTTAATGGAACTTGTGCTCAATATCCTTTATCATGTTGCTCACAAGATGTTTGCAGCATGATAAAGGAATTTGGCAACCAATAGGCAGCAGTTTTAGGAAGTGAGATTGCAATGATGAATTGATTTAATATATATGTTCACTTGTTGCAGGTTGTTATGGAATCAGTAAAGCCTTTCCTCTCTAGAAAATGAATCAATCGTGCATTGGCCAAGATGCAACCTATTATGGTTTTTCCTATGCCTAATGTAAAACTATTAAGAATATCAAACTAAAGAACCATATTTGATTTCGATGTGTTACCATTGAGAATATGTCGTGGCTTTCACAAGAAAGTGTTAATGCGGCATCCAGCAAAGTATGCAGTACCAAGATAGGTTACGCCATCTTTTGCTGTAGACTTGACGCTTTATTCTTACATTGTATTGGGTTTGAAGGGAAGTAAATGAGTGTTTGTTAAACTTTACAAGCATCAAGTGTACAATTTAAGGAACTTGTGCTTTCTTATGGGTGATGTGATTAGGATGATAAATATATATCTTCTCCATTTATTGTAACCTAATACTAACTGGATTTGGCCTTAACTTAATTAGTTGTTTGTTGTGACCATAATATGGAATGCTATGTAGAAGTGTTATGTGTGAACAGATGCTAAAACCAGCATCAGCAATCCTGTCAAAATTCAAAGAGATAGCAATGACAGAGAGCTTTGCCATCAACAAGAAAGATGGGAAAGTGAAGTTACAAGGATACAAAGAGGGAAGAAAAGGGCAACTTAAAATAGATTCTGAAATATTTGAAGTCATACCATCTTTTTTTGTGGTTGAGATGAAGAAAACAGCAGCAACAAGCATAGCCATCTTTTTTTTTGTTCTTCCATCAGAAATGTATGTCAATTACACCTGTTGTTTCAGTCCTTTATTTCTTTTTTTTTTCTTTTAGAAAAAAAATGGCACTTAGCCCTTAATCAAATTGTAAAATTGTAATGAAGATTGATGAAACAAACCATATGTTTAAATCAAATTGGACAGAAGAATCAATGTGCTTTTTTTTTCTCTAATTTATTATTTTCTTATTAAAGAGGCCACAAAGGAAAGGACAAAGTTATTCATCAAACAAAAGTCTTTTTATTATTATTATTTTTCTAGTCATCATACATAAAGTTTGGTGGGAGCCCATGTTTAGCAGCACGTCTTGCCTATACTTCTTCTCTTTTCTTTACTCATTAATTTGGTCGTTTAAAGCTATAGACTATAAAAATGAGTTCTATTTTTTTTATTCTTCTACAATGGATTGAATTCTCCAGTGTGTAAAGTAATTAAGATCTTTAGCTTTTACAGTGAATACTCAATCTCAGAGGCTACTAAAGTATGTTTTATACATCATAAAAAAATTATTAGTATATTATTTGTATATTATTGGTATATTATTCGTATATTATTGGTTTATTTTCCGTATATTATTGGTTTACTTTTTGTTTTAATATATGTGTATAATATATTAAAAATAAACAATAAGTATGTGAATTTGAATTAATTTTT
>CATIWO010231298.1:0-35433 GCA_949673435.1 Macaranga tanarius | reverse complement strand
AAAAATTTAAATTCGTAATTTAAACAAATAATTAGTTATTATTTAAATTCGAATTTAATTTTGAGAAAATTTAAATTCGTGATTTAAATTATAACAAATAATTAATTTGTTATATTTTCTTATTGGATAAGGAAATAATCTGTAAAGGATTTTGTAATAAGGATTTAGTTAAAAATATAAATTCTCTATCTGATAAGGATTTGAATTTAAAATTGTTATTATTTAAAAGAGTTTTAAATATATAATAATTAAAATTCGTTTTTGATTAAACCGTAGCAGACTAGTATATATATATATATGTATTATATGTAAGAGTTACATGTGTGTGCGTCATATATATATTTTGGTCATCTTTACATTGACAATACAGAAAACATTGAGAGAGAAAAGAAAAATCCTAAATTCATTTTTGAGAAAATGAATCTGAACTAGCATTCAACAAGATCGTTCGTTTTGTTTGTTCGTGTGTGGATACTTGTAGAGGGTGGTTATTGTTCAGAAAGACAGCACCTTTGTAGATCCGAATAAACCAAGACGTAGTACTTGAAGGCTTGACGAATCGATCTACAAGAGGTAAGTTCTGTTTACCCTTCCTTCGATTTTTATGATACGCATGTGATCCTTGGTGGGTTAAGGGTTATAAAATTTTAATTTTCGCTGCGTTCATATTCCAATCTGATTGGTATGTTCTGCCCGTAACCCAACACTTTATTTTTTTGTAGGTTTTTTAAAAGGAAATAATCTATATTTTTAGTTTTCAAATGGAGAACTTGGCAATAGCAATATGGTTTTTGCGATTTTAAAATTAATTTACTTATTTTGGAATTTTTATATTGTTAAAATTTTTTATTTATATGTGCGAAAAAAGATTGTAATCTTTTCTTCTTCTATTTCTTTGCATGCGTTTTTTAATTTATTTATTTTGTTTGATTTTTTGTTATATGGGGATGAATGTTGAATGTAATGGTATATATTGTGGATCAAATTTAATTGCATGTAAAAATGGATTAATTAATAAACTTGTACCTAATTATAAAAATTGGAACTTGCTTTGAGGCAATTGCATATTCACATGTAATTAAAGAAATAATTAAAAATAATAAAACATAAAATACAAATGGAGGCCGATTATAAGGTCGGGTGGGTATTCCAATAGCTCATACCCAGTTTCCGAACCCAATCTCTAAGGACAGCTACTAGGTCCCTCTGTGGGATCTAGTTGTTGTATAGTGTGTCTCGGATTTCACCCAGGTGGCGACTCCATCTCCGACTTAAACCTATCAAAAGGCCCAAAGTTGTATTTCCTAGTGGGTCATGAGTCCGCACAGTGTCGTGGTCACCAAATACTTGGACGCGCGCTGAACCCCTCCGCCTACAATATGTAAATTTTTTTTCCTTAGATAGAGTTGAGTTGAAGTAGTTAATTTTCAATACAATAAGGAGAGAGAGACGGGGGATCGATCATTGGTCTCACCAACAAAATGTTCACACCTTTTATCACTTGGGCTACTCGTGGTGACTCATTTACTTTTAATTTTACCAAATTAACACTTCAACTTATTTATAACATATTATATAAAACACTTGCATGAATTTACTAATATTTATATGTTGGCGTGTCTCGCCAACAATGAAAAAAAGTATCTATATAATAGGTCATAAATAATTTAAAGTGTTAATTTGGTAAAATTGAAATTAAATGAAGTAAAATAAGAAAATCATACGAACATCAGTGGTTGTGAATGTAATATGTTTTTTTTTTCTAATACATTTGACTTGATATATTTTGTCAATTCAATTTATAAATTTATTTTTTAATATTTTAATTTATTAAAAATAAAATTTATTAATATCTTTTGTA
Source organism: Macaranga tanarius (assembly GCA_949673435.1). Classification (NCBI taxonomy): domain Eukaryota; kingdom Viridiplantae; phylum Streptophyta; class Magnoliopsida; order Malpighiales; family Euphorbiaceae; genus Macaranga; species Macaranga tanarius. Next base: position 33,572 of record CATIWO010231298.1, on the reverse strand, counting down.
CAATTAAAATGTCTAAATAATATTTTTATGAATTAAAATAAATAATATTTAAATTAAATAAATAATATTTATAAATTAGTTTTTAATAAATTGAAATATTAAAATAATTAATTTATAAATTGAAAGAGGAAATTAGTAAAATATCACAAGCTCAAGAAGTGGAGCATGTGAAGGGTTTTTGGGTTGTTTGAAAGGAATGAAGTGGACAACTATCCACAAATATTGGTTTCAATTCATTTCATGATCTCTATTTTGTGAGAAACAAAAGCCCATCATCCCAAATTCAACAACAGTCTGGACTAAGACCAACACCGACATAATCTACAATCCAACATGTACTTAATTTTTTTTTTTTTTAAACAAAAAATGACTCCATCTGAATTCACTTATAGTGCGAGTATGTCACTTGTCACTTGTCACTTGTCACTTGTCAGATATATGGGGTCATATCATACTGGAGTGGATTCCTTTTTTTTTTTCCTCGCGATTGAAATATTCTCTGTTTTATATTAAATAATTGTATATTTTTACTCATAATATCTATGATAAGAAACAAATTTGCTCTTGTTCTCAAAAAAAAACAAAAAAACAAAAAAACAAAAAACAAAAAAAAAAACAAATTTGCTCTTGTTTGAACACAATTTTTTTAAAAAAATATTTAAACTCTTCGTCTAATAAAAATATTAGATAATCATCTACTTTTTCATATTTATTAAATCTACTAATGCTAATACAATATAAAAAGAATTTCTATCTAATTTTTTATGGGAATTTTTTTATAAATCCCAACCCATTTAAAAGAATTTAGAAACAATTAAATACAAAATTCATTTAATTCTATATAAATTTGTCATTTTTTATTTACTCTCAAAATAAAAATAAATAAATTATTTATCTAAATGTAAGAAAACTACAATTATATGGATAAATAAACAAATAAATATTTGTGTATTTATTTATTTTTATTTTGAAAGTGAATAAAAAATAAAAATTATATATAGGATCCAATGAGTTTTTTTATTTAAATGTTCCTAATTTTTTCAAATAGGATTGAATGAATTTATATAATTTTAAAAAAATTCCATAAAAAAATTAGATGTAAAGTCCTTCTAGTATCATATTACTATAAGTATATTTCACGAGTATAAAAAATAAACAATTATTTATTTGAATTTTTCTGCATTTAAATGTTCTTAAAATTTATCTAAAGACAATTTGTTTCTCGTTATAAATGTTAGTGAACAAAATTTACCTTTATCTAGTATCTTTCTTTATGCATGTTAAAAGTAGTGGACCCTGCTAACATGAGAATAAACACGGTTTATTAAAAAGAGATTAAATATATAGTTTATGAATGCATTTGTACTTCACAAAATATTAGTAGTGAATGTGAAATTATGGCAAAACATTAGGGACATATTTGCATCTTTTTTTAAAAAAAAAAAAATTGGAATGTGAAGAGCAATAAAATTGGTAAAATTTCTACTATGAACTTTTTAAAAATAATTAAAATTTTTATGTTAAATATACATTAATATGTTGAAGATATTCTAAATAAAAATTTGAATGCTATAGTGTTAATATATCAAAAATTAAGGTGTTGATTAAAAATTTTAAACAAATTATTAAAAAAAAAAACCTTCAAAATTTTAAAGTATTAAAATATACATGACTAAAATTTTGAGAGAACCAAATTAAAAATATCTAAATTTTGTAAGAATGAAATTGTAAGTTTGGTCTTAATTTAAATTGTTGTAGTCAATTATTGACAATTAATTATAGAATACTAAGTCTTATAGACATGAATAGCTGGAAGAAAAGTTAGGTGCCTATTCAAATATATATATATATATATATATCATATTTTTTTTTTAATTAATTTTGCCATTTGATAGCTCCATAAAAATTTCAACTAATTTGAATTGAGTATTTTTTTTTTTTTTATCAACATGAACTGCATTAAGTCCAAAGGCAAAAAGACATAAAAGTATGAAGGGGAATAGATTCTAACAAGACAAAATAGTCATCAACCTTACTCTTATTACATACCTATATAGGAGTAATTGTTATGTCTATAACAATAAGGAAAAGCAAAAAAGCAAAAATCAAAAAACAAAAGGCATATAAAGAGCTTATTACTTTATGGTCTTTAAAACATAGTTTAGAAGGGTGATTTTAATGACTGTTGAGGTATTTCCTGCTGAGAATTTTTCTATATTGTCCTTATAAACCTTCATATTATCAAGAAGAGTCTTGTCATATCCTTTAATTTAAATCCTAACTTTTATTGGGAAACTACCTTCCCCTATTTTGCTAATTTCTTTGCCAACTTTAAAAGTTAAAGAATTTTCAAACTAGGTTTTATAAGAAAGTTATTTTAATTGGAGCTTGAATTATAGGCCTTGGGGAACATGGCTTTAGATTAAGAGTAACGGCCTCAGTGTTGAGCTTAGCAGCATGAGCATTAGAGGAAAGGGTGGCCTTGCTAATCTTTGCTTTAGGCTGATCGACATATAGATGGGCTTACTCCATAGGTTGGTCCATTTTATGGTATGGGCTAAATCTTCTTCATTTTTACAATGAGAATATTAATATCTTTTAGCTACTGAATTCTACTAGTAGTCAGCTTTCCTAAATTGGCTCTCTCATTATTGTCTATAATCATAGTATTTAAAAAGTTTGCACGGGCAACTGGGAGGAATTATTACAATCAATCAATATCAAAACCTCATTCTCCATGAAAAGTAGTTGGGCTCAAGTAAATAACTATTCCATTTACAATCATTGGCATTTGAGTACTACATGCTTCTAAGACTCCATGCTGGAGGGAGAGAACAAACATCTTCTATATGATAGGGATGAATGTTGGACTTTGATTCCAGCCTGAGAAGAAGTTATTTGATAAATTCTTTAAAGGCAAAGCTTTAATCCAAGATCCATAAGCTAGATTGTTGTTAACTCTATGAGTTATCTCCTCATAAGTTTTGAAAACATTGTAATTTTTATGTAGCATGTCCTAAGAAAACCATATAGATAATACATCAATGGTAACCTTTCATATTGAAATAAAAACCCATTGATCTTTGTAATTTCTTCTATACATAAAGCCTTTAGGTATAGGTTTATTTATTTAAACTTACCAACACTCGTATCCTTTTTACAGGCTCTCATTCTTCATCAGTATATATAGATTCATTTACTGTGATGAATTCTTTAACTATGTTATTGGTATTTTTTTTCGCATTTTCAAAGTCAGTTGCATTAATAGAAGACCAACAAGTTGAACCCAAATGAGCTTAGTAGAGAAATCTAACTCATTCACTATAAAATTAGGATTCTATCCTTTAATCACTAACATATTTCTATGGATAGACCAAAAAATTCCCTCTTTAACTCTTTGTTGATCTACAGGGTTGTCAATTTTGAATAGGGAGGTGTTGCTATATTTGAGTTATTACACTTGAAACTTTAAGACAAATGATTAAACCCGTGACATAATATTTTGAATCAATCCTAGGATATAAGTCCTATTACCTAGAATTTTACCTATAATCTTCCTCATGAAGGGGCTGAGTTAGCGTTAGGTGCATCTAACAGTTCCAATTACAAACTTAATCTTTTAGGTAGACCACCATAAATTTTAATGCTATAGTGTTTGCTAGTAGTTGCCATTAATGCGTAGTAATTTGTTGGGAGACAAAATGGGATTGTTTATAAGTAGAGTTATAGTATTTGGAAATGCATGGTAGGGATATCAAATAGGGTATGGTAACATTCTAATAACAGAGATAGCTTTACTAAACAAAGGGAACACAATTTGAATTGAGTTGAATGGACCTTATAAGAGGAACAAATTTTTTTACATATTTGATTTTTCTATATATATGGCTCAAACTCAAAATTTTACTTAAAAAATTATAAACTACTATTAGTTTTTAGGGAAAAGTACAAATAACTACCTTATACTTTCACTCATATTCACTTAAAGGAATGTGGTATTTTTTGCGACAAAGAGGTACCTGTTATTTCGTTTGTTAGCAATTAGAGGAAAATCACACTAACACCGCTAAAATTGATGACGTGGCATGGGCAAATTTGGAATTTCACTGTGATTCCTCTAATTGAAACTGAATAAAACCACAAGGTAGTTATTTGTATATTTTTCATGAGTTTATTATATAATAAAATGACTTATTTTATTTAAGAATATATTTTATTTAAGACTATTTATATTTCTTGTCATTATTTTGTTGTAAATAAAAAAATTATTTTAATTATTTTTATAAATAATTTTAAAAAATAGTAATTTGTTGTATTTACAAAAAAAAATTTCTTAAATAAAATATGTAACTTATTTTTATAAAAAAATTGTTTTTTTTAAATAATTTCAATTTTACATAATAATACTTTTATTTAAAAACAGGATTAACACTTTGTGAAAAAATTATATAAATATAAAAATATATTTTTTAAAATAAGAAATTAATATATATATATATATATATATATATATATATATATATTATTTTCTATTTTATTTAAAAATATTTCTACTTACTATTACTTTTCATTGTAAATAAAGTAAAATTATTTTATAAAATTATTTTAAATTTACAAAAATAAAAATAATTTATAAAAAGATTGTAATTTGTGATACTTCTGGAAAAAATATTGCTTTTTATAAAATATATAACTTTTTTTACACAACATGCATTTTTTTTTTTTGTAAAAAAAATCAAATTTTGAATCTGTAAAATTTTTTTAATTAATGCTATTATGTAAAAATTTGATTTTTATAAGTAAAAGTGTTATTATGTAAAATTTTAATTTTTTTATTTACTGTGAAATAATAACAGGAATCACAAATATCCTTAAAATAAAATAAAAAATTAATTAAGGTAAATATATAAAAATAATAAAAATATTAAATAAAAAATTAATAATTAATAATATATTCATATTTCTTTTATAAATTAAAATAAATACCTATAAAAATAAGTCATTTTATTATATAATAAACTCATGAAAAATGTATAAATAACTATCTTGTAGTTTCATTCAGTTTCAATTAGAGGAATCACACTGAAATTCTAATTTTGCCCATGCCACATCATCGATTTTAACGGTGTTAGTGTGATTTTTCTCTAATTGCTAACAGACTAAACCACAGGTACCTCTTTATCTAAAAAATACCACATTCCTTTAAGTAAAAATAAGTGAAACCACAAGGTAGTTATTTGTACTTTTCCCCTAGTTTTTAGGGTGGAGATTTTTGCACTCCACCCATTTATTTCTACACTCCTTATTTGCTTTTTTGAAATTATAAATTATATAATTATCCTTTATTTGAAATATTTATTATTTTCACTAATTATCATTCCTACACTAGCATCTTTCTAATTTTTTTTGCCAAATTTACTATTTGATGTGTAATATTATAAACCTACTTGTGCATGAGCTTTTTTTTTTTTTGCATTAAAAAATTTAACAATCAACTATTTTTCTAAAACTATTAATTTATCTTTTTACTTGTCTAAATCATTGTAAAATCTGCACCAATTACAAAAAAGATAATAATTTTTCTTTTACTTTTTATTAACATTTTTTAAAATATCATATACACATTATTTTATTTTTATTTTTATTTTTCTTATTATAATTTTTAAAAGATAATATAAAATCAAAGTACATAATTTAAAAAATCATTGTAAAAATTTAATAAAAATTCATCATATAAAAACTGTTGTAATTTTAATTTTTATGACAAGTTTTATAACATATTAATAATGAAAAAAATAAATACTATATTTTCTTTTTATCAAGTATATTTTTTATAATTTAATTTAGTTAGAGCATGTGCGAGATATAATTAGTTAAATTGCATACGGTTAATTTTAGTTCTATTCGTTGAACTTATGAATATTTTTTGATATAATAAATTATTGTTGAAATTTTATAATTGATATTTTTAATCACATAATTTAATTTTTTATATTATTTTGTTAAATAATGATAGAAAATTTTAAAAATAAAACTATGTGCATATGATATTAAAAATCTTAATAAAAAATAAAAAATAAAGAATAAACTTATGCGCATATGATATTGAAAAAAAATTGTTCATAAAAATAAAAGATTTGTTATTTTTTTTAACTTGATGCAATTTTTACAATGATTTAGATAATATTAAATCTTTTAACGCAAAAAAAATAAAAAAACTCAATTACAAGTAGTTTAAAATTTTAAATATCAAACAATGAATTTTGATATAAAAAAAAAAAAGAGTAATTTAGCAACTATAATTAATAAAACATTAGAAATTTTTTTTATGCAAAAGAATAGATATTTACATGAAAAGATAATTATATAATTTTTACTTTTAAAAAGAAAAAAAATGAGTGTGAAAATAAATGGGTGGAGTACAAAAATCCTCACCCTATCTATTTTTATATGGAACAGTTAAAACTTAAATGAAGTTAGAAGTCATCTGTAGGATAATAAATAATGAAAATTATACAGACTTAGCAGATGAGAAAATGAAGAATTAACTTGAATTTTGTAATTTTAATATTCGTTATATTCAATTTTGTAATTCAAATATTATTTAATTTTTTGTATATTTGTTGAAGTAAAAGTTTTTATTGTTTTAAAAAAATATAAATTACATTTTAAAAAATTACAATTGTAATTTATATAATATTTAATACTAAGGGAGATTCTATGGTTTTTTTTAAAAAAAATTACTTTGATTTCACTTAGCATTCATTATAGGATGAGGTTAGATTTATTGATAAAGTGAATTTGACTTTTGTAAAATTCCTAATAATAATTATATTTATATTGTATTAATAATATAAAAATTTATATAATTTGTGACCGGTTTGTGATGGTCAATCCATCACTAATTTTAGTGACCAACAATTTGTCTCTAATTTGCCATTAATTTGACTCAACTATTGTAAATCTAAACTTTCATATCTTATTCGATGAAAATTTAAATTAAAATCTTTTCACAACTTGAAGAGTGCAAGATAAGTAGTTTAATTTTATTTAAAGGGTGAAAGAACAAATTACTTTTCTTCTCCATTATTATTATTATTATTCAATTCCTCAAAAGAAAAAAAATATCTAAGTCTCTACTCCATTTTGCCACTTCTCCCGTATTTGTAGGTACTCTAAACTTTGCGTATAACTTTTTATATTTTACACTCTTCTTCATCTCTTTGTATCTTTTTCTGCACTCTGACACTCACTTGTTGGCTGTTGCCAAGATTTAGGTATTCAATTATCCACATTTCTCCAATCGCAAAAAAATAATATATCCATATTTCTCCACCATTCTGTTGCTAAAATTACCGTAAATTAATATATCCCTAAAATTAGCAATAATTAAAATACTGATAAATAAATCTGTCATTAAATTTTTTTTTTTTTGAGAAATGTCACTAGATCTTTAGTATGGATTAGTAACATATATTTCATCACTAAACAGCAAATTTCTAATAGTTGTGATTTATTTGTTTATTCCATTATTTTTCTCATTATATTACAATTGGAATTTTAAATATTACTTATTATAATTGGTTTATAATTTTAAGCTTAATCAATTTAATTTATATTAAATAATTATAAGCTAAGATAGTTAAAATAGTAATACTCCTTCACATATAAGTTAACATAATTAAAATATGAATACTACTTCTAGTATGAGTATAGTATAATTGGAATTTTAAGCAATTTTATCATAAGTGATTTGAAACTTCGAAGTTGCTATATATATGATGTTTTTCTTACTATATTAGTTATAATTGGATCTTTTTGAAACATAATTGAAAACATAATTAGTTTGAAATTTTAAGATTAATTAATTTGATTTATATAAAATAAAATATAAGTTAATTTAATTAAAATAGCAAAAATATTTTAAATTAAACTAGAATTAAATTTTTTATTGATTAATTAATTAATATATATATATATATATATACACACAGAGAGACTCTTTCTCTTCTTCAATGGAAAATTCATTATTTTATAAAATATATTATAATTTTATAACATGATTTTTTAAAAACTTTTTGTACTTAAAAATAATAATAAATAATCACTTAATAAATCAAAATCAACAATAAAGTGATATTCATAACCGCCCAAAAACTGGAACCTAGGAACCCAACCGACCTTAAATCCGAACCAGAAAGGAAGAAAGATCAGAAAGAGTCCAAGTCCGAACCGAAAACGGACACCAATGCTTATATATTTGTGCGTGACTACTATCGTTGAGACCATAACACGCACACTGTACTACTCTATATCAAAAGAGCAGTTGGTCGCTTCATAGCTTCAGGGAAAAGATGGCTCGTAATGAAGAGAAGGCGCAGTCCATGCTCAATCGATTCTTAGAACAAGAGAAGAAGAAACCCAAAGAACGCCGTCCCTACTTCGCTTCAGAATGCGGCGATCTCGCCAAGGCCGACAAGTGGAGACAGCAAATCATGCGAGAAATCGGCTGGAAAGTTGCCGAAATCCAGAACGATGGTCTCGGCGAGCACCGTTTACGTGACTTGAACGACGAAATCAACAAACTGATTCGCGAGAAATCGCACTGGGAACGCCGCATAATCGAACTCGGAGGTCCTAATTACACTAAGCATGCCCCTAAAATGACGGATTTGGAAGGAAACATAGTTGATGTCCCAAACCCTAGCGGGCGTGGCCCTGGGTACCGTTATTTTGGTGCGGCGAAGAAGCTTCCTGGAGTCAAGGAATTGTTCAAGAAGCCGCCGAAGAAGAGAAAGAGGAGAACTAGGCACGATATTTATAAGAGAATCTATGCGAGTTACTATGGCTACAGAGATGAAGAGGATGGGGTTTTGGAAAAGGTGGAGGTGCTTGCGGAGGAGAGAATGAGAGCGGCGGCGGTGGAGGTGTGGAGGAGAATGAATGAGATAAGGGAGGAAGGGAGGAAAAGCGACAAGGAGCTTGTGACTGTTGGGGCTGTGGGGGCGGGGGTATTGGTTGAGGAGGAAGAGGATGCAGTGGAGGTAAAGAGGAAAAAATGAAAACGAGAGAATGGAGGAGTATGTGGTTCAGCTTACTTTGCCTGATGAGAAAGATATTGAGAGAATGGTTGCGGAAAAGAAGATGGAGATGTTGAGTAATTGTGAATTTGTGAATTTGTGAATTGTGATAGTATTATTCCAATAAACTTTCTCTCTTTTTCTACATATTATTTTGAGTGATATTAAAGTGATATAATGTAGTCATAAATATTGGCTATTGGAGGAAATTTAAAATATTTTGGGTTGAAGTTTAAGAATATTAATATTTTTTTAAAAAAAAATTGGCTAAAATACTTTTAAAAGTATGATCAAATATATATATATATAAGTAGAATTTTAAATAAACTAATTTCTCTTCTCTCTCATTTATATCTTTTATATTCATTGACATATACATCTCTCAAATTTTTTTTAACGTGTATAGTTGTTAGTTCACAGTAAGTGTTGTGACGTCCATCGCAAAAAAAAATTAATTAAAATGTCCCATGTGATATGGAGGGGCATTTAATTTTTTTTTTTTAAAGGACTTTTCAGTCTTTATGTCGCAAGTTGCAACGTTGCAACTTGCGACATGAGGCTTTTCCCTTAAATTTTAGAGCAACTAAACTCATCAATCGGTAAAATCTAATGGGTACCAAAGGGATCCAAGGGTGATCTCCAAGAGTAGGATTGAGTATGTGTTTTAAAAAGTCTGAACCATTCTAAAAAATTGAACTAAAAATCTCTTTTGACCGATTGACTTTTGCTGAACCGAATATATATATATATATATATATATATATATATCAATTTATAAATATTGGATTTACTAATTTAACATGTAATTTAAAATAATAAATCTCATTTTAATTTTTTGAAATAAAAAAGTTCACTCATCAATCAAATTATTTTAAATTATAAAAAATAAATATTAAATTAGTAAATAACATTTCAAAATATTATAATATAGTTTATGTTGAAAATTTTAAATTCGTCTTCAATAACAAAATTACAAAATAATATACTTTTTATATAGTTATGGTGTTGTTATTATTATTCATACATGTATTATTTATATAAATTTTTCATAGAAAAAATATATTAATTTTATGATATATTAGAGTGAATAAAATTTTTATAACAAAAAATAATGATAAATAAAACTGTCAAAAATATTTAATTTTATAATAAAAATATGAAATGGTTTGTATTGTAATAATTTGATTTGAATTATATCCTTATTTATTTTTTAAGTAGAAGAACTGATCTCTGAACCGAATTGAATTAAAAATTTTAATTCAGAGAAAAACTAATCTCCGAACTAAATTAAATGAAAAATTTTGAATCTTTGAACTTAACTGAACTTAATTGAAAATTTGGAGTAATTCCGAAGTTTTAATTTTTAAATTTCAGATATTTTAAAGTAATTTCGGAGAATTACACATTTTCCGAACCGAATTGAACCGTACTCACCCTACCCAAAAGAATAAATCCCTTGGCTGCAGTAAGAGTGTGGCTAAACACTACACCACCACACCCACCCAAGTGGGACATCTTTCGTTGCTTTTATATTTATAGAATTAATTAAAGATGAAACTGATATTTTTTAAAATTTAATTATCTCACCACTGTAAAGAAAATATAAAGTTAAAGTAGCTAAAGTCTTTGAGATATAGAAAAATATACATGCATACCTTTTATAAATATAAAAGATTTATTTTTATTCACTTGAATGTTTATAGATAACATATATAAATAAAAATAATTAAAAAAATTATATATATATATATATAATCATTTTAAACAACAAAAAATTTAAAATAATATCTAAAATAATATTGACAAGTTTACTAAATATCATAAGAAAAGCAGTACAGGTTGAATTATCAGTTTGAGGTCTCTCTTCAAGAGTTACAGAATACAAAGTAGGAACCTAATGAATCTTTCACGAGCTTCCTGACCAGATGGAGAGAAAAATTGGCTCAAATGAAGCATAGACCTGTAGAATCAGATCAACTGCTCATAGCTGCAGAAGCATGCATTTCACCCATTGCCAATAAGTTGAAGAACATAGGCACAAGAAATTTTGAAGAGTTGTACTGCTTTGGAGTGGAGATTGAAGCCGACTTGAAGCTGAGCATTCATGAATGATTATCGTTGTTATCTCGGATAATTTTTACGCACGGTACCTAAGTTTTGGTCCATATAACCGTAAAATCCCCAACCTTTTGTTACATTTCAAAGACAGTGCCCAGACCCAATTTCTAGCCGACGAGGTTGACGTGGCGCTTACGTGGTCGCTGATGTTGGTTAAAAAGTGCCACGTGGTGCTACGTGGTACCATATCATATGCCATATCATTTTTATAATAATAATAAAACTATTCCTCTTTTGCCCCCTCTCTCCCCTTTATTTCACAACATTATATAGTTCAGAACATAAAATCTCTCACAGACATTTTATCAAACACCATTTATGCACTAAAAAAAATTTCATAAATTGTTCACACGTGAAAGCCAAGACTTACCTAACAAATAAACTCATCCAGTCTTGAACTGAACTACATATCGATTACAAAACAACACAGGCGAAAAAGTCTTAAACACCAAAAAGGGTGTTTAAGATAGGGAAGATACCTATTCGCTCTGCTTTGTAGCAGCACCTTCTGTTTCTTCATCCTTCAACACCGAAACCCAAGTCGCCAACCTATATTTGATATGCCTGAGCTGATTGCCTTCTCTTTAAGACTTGCTATGGCTGATGCATCAAATAAAAACCTCCTTGAATTAATCCTCATTTTCTCTTAGAAATGGTACAATAGAAGCATCAAAGTTCAAAACGAGAATGAATCAGCAATAATAGCAGAAGCAGAAGCAAAAAAGGAAGAGCTTAATAAAGAGAAAGAGAAAGAAAAGGAAAGAAATGAAATGAAACTAACAGAAGGGAAACCTAAATCATCTGGTGCCGAGTAATAAAGATACACAGGCATGGATATAATTTTCAATCCCATTGATAAAAGCATATGCATCGGGAATGCTAGGAGTTGGAATGAAAGTTATGTTCAACAAACTTTGACCTTATTCAACATTAAAGTAGAATTATTTAACGAACGCATATCGATTAAAATACTGAGAATGTAGGTAAGCGCTGAAGTTTCTAAGGAGGGTGTAGCAATCACTTTTGACAGTGAAAAATGCATTAAATATACTAAAATTGGAGTAGAAAGCAGGTTAAAAGTAGAGACGAATGAATTTTAAGATGAGGGTGGTGATTGGAAACGAGTAGGTGAACTGGGTAAGAAAGAGCCGTGCAGTTCCGTATGGGACAGGGTCAGTTGTTGTCGAAGTTATTAATGCCCTGGTGTTATTGTAGATGCAAGTAATTAGTAGAATTCGCTACCAGTTTTTGACCATTCATGTCAGTTGTGTTGCTGGGTAATCCAAAATCAAGAGCCGAAGAAGATCAATAAGAGTAAAGTGAGGAAGAGGAGAGAGAGGGGGCGAAAGAGGAAAAGTTTTTTTTTTATTATTATAAAGATAATGTGGCATATGATGTGGTGTCACGTGGTGCCATATGGCACTTTTTGACCCACATCAACGACCACGTAAGTGCCACGTCAACTTCATCAGTTAGAAATTAGGTCTGGGCAAAGGTTGGGGAGTTTATAATTACGTTTTAAAAGTTGGGTACTATAGTGGTACCTAGGTCAAAACGTGGGTACCGTACGTGAAAATTACTCAGTTATCTCTTATAGCTGTAATAACTCAGAACAATATTTTGCTACAATATTTTCATTTTGTGCTAATAAATATCAAATTGCCTGATTTATGTGATTATAAATTTTTTATGATTGTGCATACTATATTATGCTTGAATGAGAGAGAGAATCATTAAAAGAAAAAAAAGGAAAGAAAGAAAGAAGAAAAAGAAAAGAAAAAAAGAGATAAAGAAAAAAAAAGAAAGAAAAAGAAAAAGAAAAGTGAAGAGAAGAAATAAGAAAAAGGAAAAAGAAAAATTCATATTCATATTACCATTTACCGATATCACCCATCTTTGAAAAAATCGTATAAAACTGTAGAAAATTTCTCTTTTAATACCCATCTTCACCAACCTCGAAGGTTTGAAATAAAATTTCCTTCAATTATGAGCTAAAAAAATAGTTGGCTAAAAAACGGCTGGTCAATAACAGACATAATGTAGTGTGCATAGTAATAACGAATGAGTGACCATGTAAAATGGGCATGATTGACATGATATTAGCACGTGAAGTATCAGACCTAGACTTTTTAGAATTAAGAGTAAATTCCTGTAATCAGTAGCTAAAATGGAAATACATACATCAGATAGTCAGCAACATGAGCATTAAGCAATTAGTGGCGAGCACATTACGATAGCATGGACATTAGATAATTAGTAGCACCCATGATAAAAATAATGGTCATATATTAGTATGATTTTGGAACCACCCAGCTAGATTGAAAACTCCCGAAAGGGGACAATCTAGAAAAAAGAGGGAAAATAAATGAAATAAAAAAGAATGAAAGATCCAGCTAGGTTCGAAAACTCTCAAAAGAGGGTGGCCTAGGTAAAAGAGGGAATATAAAATAAAATTGGTTGTAATTTTAATCTTGGGGGGGAGGCAATCATATAAACTTCAAGAGTGACAAAACATCTCACTAGGGGGCAAATGCAGCACCTCTTTCATATCGAGCACTATCGCGGCAGTCCTGCAACATCGAAACATTCCCAAGGCATAACTGAGCGTAAGGGGTAATGGTCATTATCGTCATCCCAATCTAATCATCAGAAGGTCCTAATTTTTCATTTCTATTTCAATAATACTTGTCTCAATAGCAGTCTCTAATAGACTCAATTCTCAAATTCGGATTCTTTAATAGAGATGACCAAATTCCAAATATCAGCTCTAAACATAAGAGGCATATAAAGTTTTTTTCTAACTAGTAGTTCATGCATACATGAAATTATTTTGCAAAATTACTTTTGAATCTCATGCATACAAGCATTGAATAATGCATATTTTCCACATCACACGGGGTTGTGTTTGTCAAAGTCAATTTCAGAAGCTTTCAAAGATCACGATTATACATTCATCAGCTCCGTGGTTTGTAAAATGTGTTTTCCAAAAGTTAATAGCCACTTTATAAAGTCTTTTAAGAATATATGGCCCATTTTATTTACTCTCGTTTGACATCCGAGATGGCTATATGGCACATTTCATTCGCCCTCATTTGGTGCCCGAGGTGGCTATATGGCCCATTTTATTTGTCCTCACCTGACGCCCAAGGTGGCTATATAGCTCATGTTTGTTGATTCCGCTTGACGCCCGAGGTGGCTATATGATTCATATTTTTTGATCCTGCCTGATGCTCTAGGTGGCTATATGGCTCATGTTTATTGATCCTGCCTGATACCCGAGGTGACTATATGGCTTATATTTATTGATCCCGCCTAACACCTGAGGTAGTTATATGGCTCATGTTTATTGATCTCGTTTGACACCCGAAGTGGCTATATGACCCATGTTTGTTGATCCCGCCTAATGCCCGAGGTGGCTATATGGCTCATGTTTGTTGATCTGCCTGACGTCCGAAGTGGCTATATGGCTCAGGTTTATTAATCCGCCTGGCGTCCGAGGTGGCTATATGGCTCATGTTTGTTGATCCCTCTTGACGCCCGAGGTGGCTATATAGCTCATTTTATTTGCCTTTTCCTGACGTTGGAAGTGGCTATACGGCGCATTCTTTTAGCCTCGCCTGACACCGGAAGTGGTTATAAGGCTTTTCTATTTTTTTGATAAAAAAACCTCTTGATTTTGAACATCAAGGATGATGGTCTGAAGATATTTTTAAAAATCTCTTGATTTTGTACATTCTTAGGTTAGCCCGGCCCAAGAACAAAAGCCCGATGATGAAAAATGAAAAAAATGGGCTCGATAGTATGAAAATAGTCTCTGACCCTTCTAAAAAAAGATCACAGCTCATTCAGCCTAGCCCACCAAGTTCAATCCGCCAGAACCCATGAAGCCCATCAGTAAAAGGCAAAGAGGCACCACCTAATCACAGAGGTGCTGCCTCTATGTGTTAAGGTAATGCCTCACTGATGAGGCGGCGCCTTAGTGGTATCTATTCTAAAAAAATAAAAAATAACGTTTAAAAAATTTAAAACTGGCATGAATCTCTCCATGCTAGTAAGCAGTAAATCACATTCCTCTGAAATGTGATTACAAGAGAAAGTGGGGGAGAGAAAAATAAAAAAAAAAAGAAGGATAAAAGGACTCTGTAGAGGCTAGGGGGGCTTTTAGCTTCTAAAAAATTTAAAAAAAAATACGCAAAAAAAAAAAAGATAAAGGAGAGAAAAAGCAGAAAGGTAAAGTTTCATGATTCTTTTTTAAAAGTAAGGGCCAGAATTAAATTTACACGGTTTGGTGCTCCCAACAATCAACACATTTCTGAGGGTTGAAAATTCTTTTATAGTAGGAAGTTCTAAACTCATCTTTATTTCTTTATTTTTATTTACATTAATTCTTTTTCATGGTTGAATGTATTAGAAACTTTTTTATAATTATTATGGTTCTTTAGTTTGTCAACCATTTGTTTAAAAAGTATACATAGAGTCGTATGCATGTCTCAGATTAATTAGAACTGTATCTCTATTAGCATATGTAATCGACTCTGTCGAGTTTATATGGTACTAAAGAGGCGGCGCCTCAGCATTTAAAGGCAAGGCATAGTTCACCTCTTTGCGATGAGGCGCCGCCTCTACGAGACCAAAAGTATTGCCAGCGCAACATATTTGTATATTTCATGCATTTTTTCTTTGATTTTTTTGTTGTTGTTTTGTTTCCTTTCGTTATGAATCTATTAGGTGGGAGTTCAGTTGGCCGACAGAAATTTTTAATTAGTATGTGGTTTATGAATACTAACTTCGATCTTTTGTAGGTTCTATATATATGGAGACACTAATGTCTAATTTTAATTTATAGAAGGGGTCGGTGACAATCTACTTATTGCGAGTTTAGTCACTTTTTATTTCTTTTAAGTTTTGATTTTGTTAATGGGTTGTAATCTTTTCACCTCCCTCTTTTCTTTGTATGTGCATTTATTTTTATTCTGCTTTGACTTTCATTATTTGTGGATGGATGCCAATATCGTGTGGATGCATATTGTGAAACGAAATATTCACATATAAATGGACCAATTAACAAATTCGGACCTAATCGTAAAATTTGAAAGTTATGTGGAGGAAATGGAAATTTGCATGTAAGTAAAGAAAATAATTAAATAATTAAAAATAATAAAACACCACACAAATGGAGGCCGATCGCAAGGTCGGGTAGATATTCCAAAAGCTCATACCTAGTTTCCGGATCCAGTATTTGAGGATGGCTGATGGGCCCCTCCATGGGATCCAGTTGATGTACAGTGTGTCCCAAATTTTACCCGGGTGGCGACTCCCTTCTCCAATCCAGACCCAAAAGGTTTGTGGTTGTATTCCTAGTGGGCCCTGACTCCGCACAGTACCGTGGTTGCCAAATATTTGGGCACACACTGAGCCCCACCGCCTACAATATAATTTTTCTGTATTATAAAACTAAGAGGGACGAAAACGTAATTTGACAAAAAAAATTTTCTTTATTTAGTGAGCGACAACACTATTTATATTGCTCTGAGCGACATAAATCATTGCCTTATATATAAAACTCTATTTGATGTGAATAATATTGTAACTTTTGATGTTATAGACCCCAATTTTTTTTTGAGAGAGAGAGGAATTGTTGATATTATTATTAAATAAATTGAAGGTAATATTTTTTACTTTTAATACTTTTTAATGAATATAATAGAGCTTTCCTTTTCACACCCACTTTTAAAAAGCTAACATTTGGATAAATTTTGCTAATTTTTAAAATGAATTATGTAATGTACTTATCTGTTGGATTATTAGTGGACATTTTATTATTTAATAATTAAAATGAGAATTTCATATCAATTTTGCTAAATTATTTGGCTAATAGGACAAGAAGTTAAATTCTTGACGAATTATCTATTGCCTTCAACTATAGAGGGCAAATTGGCCTCCAAATCCCCTTTTTTTTTCTTAAAAAAAAAATATTGTGAATTTATTGTCCAAAATTCTCCTAATTTAGCCTAATTGGTCATTTGAATTGGGTTTTGAGTTGCTGTACAAGGGGTTGAGAGCCCAAGTCTAAGATTTCTGGGAGGCAACCAACGGACAACAGTATAATAACTAACAAGAAAGGAGATTTCGTTATCCACTTCCAACGTTACAACCTCACTCATTTCTTTATCAGAAACAAAACAAACAGCAATGGCTGCTTCTCTGTCATCCTTACTGCTTCCAATGGGTAAAAAACTCACTGAGTCAATCAATTCTATTGTTTTTGTGTACATTGTGCAAAAGCTTCAATACCCAAAAAAAAAAAAAAATCATTGATTTTTAATGTGAATTGTATGTGGTAGGCTCTGCTTCTGTGAAAAAACTGTCAACGGCTCGCCGCGGCGATAAAGTTCTTCGAGGATTGACTGTGCAATGCTCCAACTTAGAGCTCAAGAAGTATGATGTTTCTTCAGTTAAGCGTAGGAGGGATATAATTGGCCTTGTTCTTGGAGTTCCAAGCGTTATGCTAGTGGACTCATCATCCTGCAATGTGGCCAAGGGAGCAGGGTTGCCTCCAGAAGAAAAGAAAAAGTTATGTGATGATGCTTGTGAGAAGGATCTTGAAAATGTATGGTGAGATTGCATAGCTTCCCTGATCAAATCATCTGCTACATTCTTTTTTTAATCAATTTGAATTCATTTTGATCAGTTTTGCCATTATTACCTCCAAATTTGCAATATTTTAGACATGGGTAATCAACCATTGTTGCTCAGTGACCAATCTGCATGTTTTTCCACTTGAATTAGAGGCTTGTTTATTGAGTGCTATTTGGGTTAAAATCTCAATAGAAAGGTTCAATAGTGTTGTAATAATGTCATTGCTGCACCACTTCATTGTTGTGGTAAAATATTTTTTGGTCATGCTCAAACACTTAGTGGATCATCAACTGTGGTTAACGTTAGTTAATGGTTTAGTAGATGGATGGTGGTTTTCTCTAAGCATGGACATAATTCTCTTCAATGAAGGTACCTATGGTAACTACAGAATCTGGATTGCAATACAAGGATATTAAAGCTGGCGACGGGCCTAGTCCTCCAATTGGATTTCAAGTGAGTGAATTCATCTGTCTTATTTATATAAGATAAACTACACATGCATGATAACAATCATCCTTTGAGGTCCTCAGCTGCAGTTAATGTTAATTGGTCACTTATTTAGTTATAGCTTCGGAAGATTTTGTCCATTTTCTTTGACCTCTAATAATCTAGTTCGCGGAGAATAGTATCCTTAGTTTTGAATTAGGATATTCAGTTCCTAAAATTAATGAATTCCATATATTTTTACTATTTGAGGACAACCAATGTTGATGGAATTATGATAAATTAAGGTACACCAAACATACAGTTTATATGCATCATATAATTCTTCAGCGATTCATGATAGCACCTTGATTAGTTCAATGTACTTGTACCATTTCATTTATCATTAAAACAGGCATGCCTATTTGGCACAACATTCTTGGCCAATATCTACTTGAAAATTTGAATATTCATATCAGAAACATTTACGATTTTCGGTCCTGTATCTTCTGTCTCCTATTTTCTTACGCAAGTGTCATTCATAATCACAGGTGGCTGCAAATTATGTTGCTATGGTTCCATCTGGACAAGTATTTGATAGGTGAGTTTCATTAATGATCATGTGCATTTTAACCATATATATATAAAACTAGCAGAAAATGTGGATGTAAGAATAAAGAGGCCTTGATGTGAGTACATATTATAACTTTGGGTGGTGACAATCAATTTTGGCTATATGAATTTGAGGTATGTGATATTAAATTGTCAGATGAAAGGGGGCAGCAATTGTGATAATTTTTTTCATTCTATAAGTTATTCTTGTACTTTTAGAAAGGTAAACAGTTGGTGATCTATTTGGCATCCAAAATCATTGGTTGTTCTTGCACTTCTGTGCATGTCTTAAAATGAGAAAAAAAATGCAATATCTAGAGTAAATATGTTTATAATATATTTATGTTTTCGTTTTCCCTTTTCAGTTCACTGGAGAAAGGGCAACTCTACATTTTTCGCGTTGGCTCTGGTCAGGTAAGCTCTATATAAGGTTCCTAGTGAATATGGCATCAAATAACTTTGATTTTCCAACCTCAAATAAAATCATTGTAGAGATATCAAGCCTAGTACAGATATTCATATAAGCTATTTGTTTGTTTAGCTGCATTTACTTCTTCATATTTGAAATTTTAATGTTGTTAGACTAGCGCCATGAATCATGGTAATATTACTGATTTTCAAAGAATTACTAGAATAGGTGATCAAAGGACTTGATGAAGGGATTCTGAGCATGAAAGCTGGAGGGAAACGGCGACTCTATATACCTGGATCGGTAATTTATTATGTCCTAAACTTTTTACTATAAAGGTGGATAGATGTTACTAATTTAGCTGCCTTGATCCTGGATTATTTGGATCCTGAGTTAGACAATGTTGGGGGCTTACATCATGATGAAATTCTGTTCTTTATGGTCTTTTCTCTTTCTTTTAAATTGGTGGAGGAAGATTCCTATATCCAGGACTGCCATCTGGATTGTCTTCACTGGGGATTCCCCTCATCCACACTTCTATGCATTAACTTGTCATGATAGTATTTCTGCAAAGTCTATGCTTTAGAGGGATGCAAAGTTAAATTTCTATCGAGCTGTGCTTATGATCTCCCGTCTCCTGGAAATGATCCATAATCTCATTCAGATTCTTGTTAAGAGAATTTGGGAGAAATTTTTTGAGGACATATCTTTGACTGACATTCTTTTGTACTGGCTTTTGGATTTCAAATTTGCTTCACATATCTTTTTTAGTTCATGAGGTGTCAAGAATACCCTCCTCATTTTTAAATTTGCCTTGATGACTACTAGAATCTCAATTATGAACACATTATTATAACATTTTAATTACTGAGTTTCTATCTCATTCCTGTCATTAGTTGGCATTTCCAAAAGGTCTCCCTTCAGCTCCAGGTAGGCCAAGGGTGGCTCCAAATAGTCCTGTAATTTTTGATGTCAGCTTGGAATACATACCCGGTCTGGAAATTGAAGAAGAGTAGGAGTGGTATGCATCTTCATCCTATATTTGCCATTACTTTTGTCAATGTAAGTTACTAGATTATGTGCCTTCATTAATTCAATTTTGTTTTCAATTTTGTACAAATTGGGAAGTGTTCATTTCTTAATAATAAGTTGTATTTTATGAGGATTAATACCCTCTGTTTTCTTTTTATGATCACAGCCTTATCTTTTTTCGAATTTTTGATATGATATATAAACTTTCATCCCACTTGTGAACCTTTTATTAGCTTATTACGTTGCAGTGAGTTTTATCTGCTGCTAACTTGGTTCTTGTTTCATTTAGTACCACAGAAGTAACATCAGTCCTGTAACTGTTGAAGTTTTCATGAGCTGAAATTTTCCACAAACAAATGGCAGCCAAAAATAATTGAAGTGCTCATATACTAGATTTATGAGAGATTATTATATAAGATGGTTAGTTTTCTCATTGACAAAGATTACGAGTCCCAAATTCATGTCAGAGGAGTGCATACATGAATTCAATTTCCCTAAGTTTTTGATCAATTCATGCTAAAATATCTGCGGGATAAATTAATGTATTGTCTAAGTTGTTACCAAGTAATAAAGGCTTCAAAAATAATACTTTTAACTCATTTAAACTAAAAACTTATTTGGAAAAAAATGGCCAACAGAAATGCTTTAGTGATAGAAATCTAAAGCTCCTGAATGCTTTTCACATATCACGGAGCTTCAACTATTTTGAAGAATAAAACTATTCGTGTGGATTTACCTGTTGCCAGAGATACTGGGATGTCTCAACAATGCCTTGTATTCATGAAATCCTTGAGTATGCATGATTGCCATTGCATAGTTGTGTCTCCAGGATGTGCATTTGAACAATGTCACCATTGATGTGCCTTGTGATGGTTTATGCTTTAGAGAAATATGTTCTTATGATACAAATAAATCCTATGTTGAGATATACATGCAAAATGAAAGTTTCCTTGATCAAGTGCAGATTCAGCTTGCAATTGATAAACTGAAGTTTTTAGCATTTAATTGTTTTCTGGTTTAGTGACGAAACTAAGCATTTTTCTGTCTTACCTACCATTTGTCTATTTGGTTTAGCAACTTGGTCTCATACCCATTATTCAGCTACCTGTTTCCTGAAGAATAAGCAAAAATCCTACATCAAATTTTACCATTTGCTGCTACTGTGGTGCAAAGTTACCTGAGAATAATTATGTCAGCTAAAAATTAATATCTTGCATTTTTTGGTTACACAAATCAGAATACAGAGAAATCACCTGCACCATAGTTTTCTGACATTATATCTTCAGATGTTTCTCCAAAAGGAGACACCCAAAACAATAAACTCAGAAAGAATTCTGTTAAAGAAGTATAGTGACAAAGCTATTGCACATGATAATAGGTTGTTGTAGTGGTGTTCTTCATTTTGTGGAGGTTACTTCTTCCAAGGTTTCAAAATAGAAAGCACAGTGATAATTGCTATAATCAGCAGCACAATAATGAGAATCATCATACATTTCCTATTCCTTTTCTGTAATTTCTTTGCTGTTTGAAGAGCAACTGTTCCATTTTGAACGTGGTCCACTGCGTTTGTCACCTGCATGTATCCAAAACATTAAAAAATAAACTCTATGATCAAACTGTACACACCCGTGTGCGCCCACATACACAAATCTATATTAATTATTAGTAATCATCGTGTTATGCAGAACTATAATATCGTTCGCGCCTTCCATCGGGTGACTTTAACTATATTTATAATTTTCCTTTTTTTGCTTAAAATAATAAAGTTTATTATGTTAAATATAAAAAATAATATTAAACCTATAAAAAATGAAGCATTATGATCCTAAAGCAATCATAATTTATATCTATTTATATGTTAACATCTATCAATCACCACAATTAATGGAAAAAAAGATATTAATGATTCTTAGCTGTGCTTAGAAAAAATAATTGAAAATTGAGAAATAGCAAAAAATTGGGAGGAAAAGAAATTGGCTAAATACATAGTTTCACTCCTAAACTTTACATGATTAACCTTGACACCTCTCAACTTTTATTATTTTCTATTCAATCTTTAAACTTTTATTTTAAACATTTTTCACATCTAAATTTATAATTTCGAATACAATTTAACTCATACAACATCAAAATGGATAAATACTTGATTTCAAATATATAAAATGATAAAAATTAGTTTCAAAATAATAAAATTAAATTAAAAACTAATATAAAAAATTTTAGGAAAAAATTATTTTCAAGTATATTATCTCTATTAATTAATTATTATTTTAGTCTATATAAGTTTTATTTGTGTTTATTTCAATATTAATTTGTAAAATAAGTTGATTTTATATATTATAGGGGTTAGATAGGTTCAAAATGAAAATTTAAAGGTCAAATAGAACATAATAAAAATTGATGGGTATCATAAGTTAATCATATAAAGTTAAAGGGCGAACTATGCATTTGGCCAAAAGAAGTAAAAGGTTTGCATAGTTGGACGGTAGTGGTAGGAGGAAGAGGTGTCTGAAGATTTGCAAATGTTGTATCATTGCTCTTAGTGATTGATTTTGAAGAAGAATATTGTAACATAAAAATAAATAAAATATGAGGTCGAGCAACAATTTTGCTTTTTCATAATTATCCCTATAATAAAAAATAAGGTTGTTCAAAAATAAAAAGAAAGTTTGAATTGGAAACAATAAGTAAATAATGATTTTACATGTATGTTCATAAAATTAAAAGAAACAAATGAATATTCTACAAGAAGAATAGTTGGCAAATTATGTAATAGTCTTGCTTGTGGGAAAAATAAAAAATATAATGCATGGCAGTAGTATAGTTGCTAGTGCTGGCTCACAATATGGTTTTACTGGACTATGATGGTGAAATTTAGAAGACTAGTAAATTATAAATGTTTGGCATCCCTCTCTTGTTGGGTGCAAACAAATTTTCTGCCGACAGTATGTCAGATTTTGGTTCAACTTACCCTACAGATTTAAATAAGATGCAAATTGAGTTGAGTCGAGCATATTCATACATTAAAACTATAAAGAAGTAAACATGCTAAAGGTATAAAGAGATAAATTCATAAACATTACGTCTTATTATTATTACCTTCCAAACCCCAAACACTGTAATAAAATACTAATCAAAAGTCTACAAAATTGAAAGGAATGATATAACACAACAAAATATAGGAAGGGATAGGTACAAAAAAAAGTACATGTAGTTAGACTTATTTTTTCTTAAAAACTTGTAATTTTTTTCATGATATTTAGATATATGTGATTTTATTTTTTAACACTTTAATACTCTCTCAATTAATATAATCATTATTTTATGGTAAAATTTTAATATAAAACTACTTTTTATTAATAAAAATGTCTTAAATGTGCTTTATTATCAATATAACTATTTAGATATTTTTAAAAATATTATAAATTTATTTTAAAAATTATTTTTTATTCCTAATAAAATTAAAATACATCTTATTTTTATTTTTTTGTAAATTCATTTTAATTAGTTGAATGATATACTAAGTAGATAGTTTTACTATTAAATATTCATATTATTTTAATATTACATCATACAATTTTAATAATATTTATAAATAGGATATTAAAATTTAAGTACAATTAAATCACAAAAAAAATATCACACTATAATGAAAAAACGTCTAATTACATATTACTTTTTATACTTACCGGGTATAGGAAACTAGGCACATTGTGATCAGAAAATTGGCTAAAGAGGCCTACTAATCAAATCCATATTCTAAAGCCCAAGGCCCTTGGCCTGGTTGCAAGACAAATGCACTGCTAATACGTGGTTAGATTACCACCTAAGTATTCATCCGTTCCAAAAAAATAAATTGCCACCTAAGTATTGGTCACATGCCACGGGTCGTATCTTTCCAATGATAGAGGGCCCTGAATTTTTTTTTTTAAAAAAAAAAGCCGAAGTTTTTTATATATAATTAATTTTTTATTGGAAAGTATAATATTCTTTTTTAAAATTTTAATTAGTTGGATAAAATTGCAATTAGCTGAAATCACACTACAATTATTAATATTAAAATTCTTGTATTAAAAAGAATAAAGTTGAACAATCATCACCAAATGCCAAAATTAAATTTTTTTTTTTCCATTTTTCATCAAAGAAAAAGAAAACGGGAGAAAACTTTATATTGCATTATTAATTTATTGGTGTAATTTAAACTGGGCTCAGGGGCTGAGAAAAAAACCCGAAAACCGATTAACTGAACCGAACCAACCGATTCAGTCGGTTTATATAGGTTCAGTTCGGTTTCAGTTTTTGAAAATATATAACCGACTGGTTCGCTTCAGTTTCGGTTTTTAAGTTGAAAAATCGAAAATAACCGAACTGACCGACTCACATATATATTTATTATAAAAATATTAAATAAAATATATTAATCAGAAAAAATTATATATAAATATTAAAATTATAAATAAAAAATAAAAAATATTTTTTTAGTTATATAATTAAAGAATAAGCTTAAAAAATTATAAAATAATAAATAAAAAATAAAAATTTTATTTAAAAAATAAAATTAATTAACCGAACCGAACCGAACCGAGTCGGTTCAGTTAAGTTCGGTTTTTTTTGGTTCGGTCACAATTCTTCCTGGTTCGGTTTTGATGGTTCTTTGACCGAACCGACCACCCTTACACAAATACACAATATAATTATAACGTATCCTAGTTTTGGGGTGGAATTCATAATATATGAGCACAAGTCCACACCAACTCAATCCACATAATGTCAAAGTAGAGATCATAGATCAATTGTCAAAAGAAAAAAAAAAAGATTTTGTCCAAATAATAAGAAAATGAATGCTAATTAAGGAGTTAAAGAACCATTTACTCTATAAAAGATATAGGAAAAAATAATTACCTTCTTTCATCTTTCATCTATTGTATTTCATCTCTAAACTCTACATGCTTACATGTAATGCTATGGCCCCTTTTTTCATCTAACATCAAGAGGCTAATGAGAGAGCTAACATCTATTTTTGGATTAATGTCGTTGCCACCTATTTGTGTAATCCAACTCCTGTATTTCTTCCACTTATTTCTGCAATTTACTCAAAAGGGTCATAACTATTTCCTGGGACCAACCATTAAGTGGCAAATGACGTAAAATTAGAAGACATGCATCCATTTGGTGAACTTTGCCTCCCATGCGTAAATTGGTTTTTTGGACGAAAATAAACCACAAAAGAAGGCATGCAAGAAATATTTGTAAGACCAACGGAAAAGGGTAGGTGTGAGTATCAATTCGGTAATCAAATTAACTGAAAAACTGTTCCAAACCAAGAATTCAGTTTAACCAAACCAAAAATAAGTTCAGTTCAGTTATAAATTTTAAAAGCTGACATAAATTCAGTTTGGTTCGGTTTTAACCGAACTAACAAATTCTCACCACCTAGAAAAGAAAAGGACTCACTTTAACATAACTTAGGTAAACAGAAGGCTTTCGTTTCCTTTTTGTCAAAACCAAGTATTCCATTAGTTAGAAGTATTGTGTATAGATATTTAATGCCTGTCACACAAAAATCAAGCTCTCAACAAGAAGCAAAAACCTCACTCAAATACAAAAGGAAATTTGAAAAAGGACGAAAAAAGGGCAAGACAGAGACACATAAATAGGACAGGAAAGCACTTATAGATACAACTGGTCAAGAAACAAAAAAAAAAAAAAGGCAGACTCAAGCACCCTTGTTACTCTTCCAAGGTTGGATGACACCGACAACTATAACAGCTACTATAATCAAAAGAATTATAATGGCAATGCACATCCATTTTCGGGAATTCCTCTGAAGTTTCTTTGCATTTTGAAGTGCAGTTGTCCCTGTCTGGACATGATTGACTGCATTTGCAACCTGAACAACATTTCCATTAACACACAACATCCTAGCAATTTGCAAACATCTCTGCAAGCCATGCGAGAACACAAACATTTGCTAAGTGTAGAAAAGCTAACCTGACTTTCAATGTTGTCTAAGATCTCTCCTTGGGCCTCAACAAGAACAGCCATATCAAGGTATATCTGGCAGTGGCAGATAATAGTTGCATTAGACAAGTCTGAATTCAGTCCACAACTAATAATCAAGATCTAGCTGCAGATTTTACCTGGTGAAGGTCAAGGAGCTTTTTCTCAATTTCCTTTACAGCATCATGCCTCTCCTGGATTTCTTCGAGGGTATTTAGCACCTGTGATTGCAGCTCAACTATTAAAAACACAATGGAGAACTTTCCAATTTTAAATTAAGGGTGGCTCGTGAATGCATATATATAGAGCAACTATAAGTGGACAACCATCTATCAAAAGTTTTTCCTATTTTTTGCCCTTGTTGTCCATAAGCTGTAATAGAGCTCATTTATGCTAATGAACAAGTAATAACTTAGAAGCATAAGCTTTTACATTCTAAAAGCAAAGAAAAACAAGAAAAAAGAAGATGAAGAAGTGCCTATTTAAATGAAATTTAAAACCAGTGATCTACATTTGATGAACTTCATGCAACCCTTAACACAAGATTCTCTCAGCAATCAATAAAGTAGGTGTTTCAGAGATGTTTTGTAATAAAAAGCGATCTCTTTCAATTCAAGTGTTTTCTCCATGCTCCCACACATACTACTCATAGGATATAAGTATAGGGTGTTTGGAGAATTTATGTGTCAAAAATCAGACCCAAGCGGTTTCATGCCCAACAGGAGATAATATAATGGCTATCTCCTGGAAGCTCAATCTCTGAAACAGAATTCCATCAACAATATTTCAGCTATCAACTCCTGCACTAGCTCTTACATGCAGCTCAATATGTACATTAAAAATCACATTTCCAAACTGTAAAATGATTAATATATAGGACTTAACACCTTCCAACACTGATATTTCTTTTGAAGCATAAGAAACAAGATGAACAGAAACTAAGAAATCAATTATCTTTTAGTAAATTCTGTAATTGAATTCTAAGCTGCAATGCACAGTACACATCCGATTCTTGCAGATGTCACGCCAAATTTCTAAAATGAAAAAATGGTTGAAATTTTCAATGTAAAATGGAACTACACAAAAGAAAATACATACCTGCCCACGACCCATTTCTTGAATTGCCTTCTGAAAGATTTGCTCACTGTTTCCAGTTTCGATCAGGTTGTCGATTGTCTGACAGTCAGTAAAGTTTGCCTATTATGATGACATTCACATCCACAAGACATAAAATATAGTTTCAAAAATAAGGCTCACCTCTTCATCTGGTCTAGTTCCAGTAACTGTTCAGCCGTAGATAGCAAACATTCAAATAGTTTTAATAAAACCAGATCAGTGAACAAGGAAACTGCTAAATTCACCATTATCCTGTAAAGTCTTTTTGACTTTTGTACTTTCTATTATTTTCAAACAAAGTTGACAAACCTGTCATGACTCTTCTCTCCACAACTTCACGATACTCGTCTTGGATCTTCTGCCTTAAGGTCTGAAACAAAATGCAAGAGTTAAATATAGAAAGCCAACTACAATTAACCATCTTAGTATGTGAATTTACCTGAAACTCTGTCATTAAATCCTTGAATCTGATTGTTAAGGAACTGCACAGTATATTAACATTGTAATTAAATAAAATCCAATTTACATGCACATATATGCATGGAATATATACATATGCACGTAAGAAACTCATGAAACTTTTACAAGAATAGTAACACACTTTGTCATGTTCATCCTTGCTCTATCAACACCAGTCCCCTTTTCACAACCAGGTTTTTGTCGATTGGCCAAATTCTAAAGACAAGGAAAAAAAAGAGGGGAATTAGCAGAAAAACTTTGATTGTCACGAATATTCGTACAGAAATGAAGTCTAAACTGGTAACAAAAAATATGAAGCATTACATCTTTGTTAATTGCTTGTAGTTTGGCTTTTACAGCACGTGCAATTTTACCCACTTCATCAACATCTTTCTCCATGCGCTTCTTGATAGCTAAAATGATTTAGATAACTTCTTAGAGCTAAAATAAAACTACAGACAGCAATGACAAGAAGTTAACATGAATAATTTAAGATGGGGGAACTATAATATTATGAAACAACTAAAAGTCTCTACACCAAGTTTCAAGCATTATTTGCAACTTTACTCAAATTTCTAACAGGTTGGGGAGGCTGAGCTTTTAGATCTAGTTTCCGTGGTATCATTCAACTAGCAGTAAGCCAACACCAAGATGGTTTGCAGATCATTATCAGAAGTATGACAGATGACAGTTGAACTTAGAATGGCAAGTTCAAAGTTCACGTGTTTCAGTATAGACATTGGATGTAGACCAGAGTTTACCTTTCATGGCAGATGCTTTTGTTACAGACTTGGACTCCTCATTAGCATCCTGTCAAGAAGTTAATATTATAATGCTATACTAGAAAAAAAAAAGTATAAGGGGCCTTGTTCTCTTTTTCTTTTTCCTTTTCTTTGTCTTATTTTTCTCAACTGTCTTCTCACGCAGCAATATTGATTCTCAAAGAGGTCTAGACCATCAACTATTTAGATGACCAAAAAGTTTTATTGTTTACAAACATTTATCATACTTCTTGAATATGGTAAAAAGAGGTTCTTTGGAAGAACAATGAGATAAAAGACAAGCGGTGTAACATTGATCACATTATTGGAATGAAATTATTACTGTCTTGGAATATAAACTGAAGTAGGAGTATTGAAGAAGAAACCCCTCAAACTATACTTGTCTTTTGTATAAATTGGACAACAAATTAAGCATTTTTTCCAGCTAGGTGAATGATTGGTATTCAAAGTTCAAACAACAGTGCACAAAAGCATACATAACAGAGGGAAAGTACTTTGTTCTGACTATTCTGATCCGATTAATCTTGTTACTGGAAATTGCAGATCATGTGGCTCAAGTAAGAAGTTAGATAATTGAATTAGAAACACTACATCGGTCCCTTCTGGAGTTGTTTATTGTTTTATTTCAAATATACAATATAACAGTACATACACATTGCAGGATATACTCATCAAATTGAATAAAAAACGGCCAATCCATTATACAAATATATTTGACATGTTGGATGTGATAGGATAATCTAAGTGTGCCATTTTGCTTCAATAAGTATCTCTGAAATCCAAGACAATGTGATTAAAAATTAAAGATAATATGGGAAGAATGGCGTTGGAACCCATCAAACATACCTTTAGCTTCTTGAGAAGTCCAGAGACCTTATCTATGTCTTTCTCAACCTCTTGTATCTAAAAAAAGAAGAGCAAATACAAGGAACCCAATGATATGAAATGTAAAACAGAACAGCAGAGGAAAACTATTACAGAGGCACAAGTTCATCTGAATAATACTTATTGCAGCAGGAATGGGCTTTACATATATGAACATTGGATCTTGGAATGCCACAATTACAAATAAATATAATGTAATCCACAACTATTGTCTGCATCCTCAAGAACAACAAATAAGTGGAGTATGAAATACCTGCTTATTGAAAGCTTCCATTCCCATATCAGAGTTGCTCTTCGGCATTTGCATCCCCATTTCAATATCATTATTGCCGGAAGGCCTTTTGGCATCACCAACAAATGAATCCTATAAATGGAACATACTAATGCATTAGCACAAAACAAACTCACATTTGACAAGTAAATGTAAGAATATAAAAACAACAGCCAGGCTTAAGAGAACAATCAAAATTTCATGATAAAAAAAATCACCATTGCAATGATTCAAACAGAAGTATCACCTTTAAGGGGAAAGACAAAGCCTTTTATATTTTTCTCTTGTTTTGAGATAGCAAATTGAGTAACTCTACCAAAGTTATTATTATTATTACTATTTTAAATTAGTCTCCAAGGTAACGCATCAAAACTTCAAATTCCTTTTCATAAGCTGAATTCATAATTCCCTCATTCTGTGCCAATTTTCACAGCAAGCAGAACCAATCCAGCTCTAAAACCCCACTAAATTGAATTCAAGAAACAATAAAGCATTAAACTAAACTGAAAACCCATAATCAAGAAACAAACTTCTAACTGAATTACACACAATGTCATGACCTCAATTAGCATACTCTTCTTGACCATACAATCACTCACCGATCCACACATACAAAGACAACCCAGAAATCAAATTCTATCAGAACAAAAGTTGGTTCAAGAAAAATAAGATGAGAGATTACCGTGAGCAAGTCGTTCATGTTGATCAAATCAAAGAACAAAGAGACTGTTTTTGGTGTTGAAGAGTAAAGGGAACACAAACAGAAACAGAAACAAAGAAACAAAAAAACAAATTGTATGTTATAATATATTTTAATATTTATAATGTTGGCCGGCAAAAAGACGTTATTTACTGAAACCTTCGAAATGTCCTAATACGGTCTCAGTGTTTTCTAACAATAATTAAATGCATTTTTTGCTTGTTTTGGTCCGGCGTGATGTGCGCTGTTGTCTGTTGAGAACTTGGGATTCTTTACCATTTATATGTTACTTAACTGGCCTCACCAACAAGGTTTGCAAAAAAAAAAAAAAAAAAAAAAAATTGTGTATAGTATTAATTAATTGTTTGGTATTTTTTTCCAAAATGTAAAAATATTCTCTGCCTCAATTCCCACTTGGCCGAATAGAACTCTAATTGGTAATAACTTTTTTTTTTTTTCAACCCGGGAGAAAAGATAATGATTAAACTGTTAATTTAGTACTATTTTAAAAAGGAATTACACCACTAGATTACTTAATCTTTGACATTTTTAATAAATTTAATTATGTGTCTTTTTTTTATTTAAATGATATTTTAGATAGTTATCGTTTCTTTAATACAATCATAGGAAGTAATTATTTCATAACAAAAAAAAACTATTTCATCCACTAATTAGTAAAAATTATAAATTTTAGATATCATAGTATAAAAATTTTAAATATTTGTGACTTTCTATGGTTTTATTTTTATTTTTATTTTTATTTTATTTTTTTTGTCAGTTTAAAGCCCTAAGGGCTCCCGGGAGAGCGGGGGGAGGGGGTATTAAACCCCGCTCTACTACCATGGACTGTCGGTGTTAAACCCCACACGACATGGGTATTACATCATCCGTCGGTGTTAGACCCCACACAACAAGGGCTTTTGACTTGGAACCACTTATCAAAGTGAGGGGAGAGGAGAGTCGAACTCCCCTCCCCACAGCATGCAAAAGCATGCTGTGCCGCTGGCCAAGCCCCATCGGCTCTATGGTTTTATTTCAATCTCTTAATTTTAATAAAAATGTCATAATTTATTTATTTAATATGTGACAATTTAAATTCAAAAGTTATTTGGCCAATATCCGATAAAATAATTAACGTGACATTTATAAAATGTTAAATTTATCTTTTTTAAAGTGCTAAATTTATAATGGTGTATAGTACAAAAAATTCAAAAGTTTGAAATTTTTGATAATTTTATTCTAATTTTTTAATTTTGATAAAATATCTTAATTTAGCCAATTTTTAGTACACATAATTATTTAGTTAAAATTAAATAAAAAGTATTGTAACAATAAAAGAATTAAATTTATCCTTGATATATCGTTTTATATATAATTGTCATTGTAATACTTTTAAAATTTATAAATATTTTTAATATATAAATTTATTACTCTAAAAAATTTGATTTTTTTTTGAATTGCTTGATGATTATTTATCTGAAATTAATCAAAGACGCCTAACTTCAAATATATGAAAAATATTTGTCATATCCTACTTCATATATATATATATATATATATATATATATATATATATATATATATATATATATATATATATATATAATTTTTAAATTTATTAGAATGACATCCTTCATAACATTCATAAACGTACATATTTATCAAAAGTAAATTTAATTTTTTAATTATCATATCATATTTTATTTATTTTTAATAAAATGAAACTAAATTAGCATTTCCTTATCAAAATTTAAAAATAAAAATACCAAAAATTTTAAATGTTTGAATTTTTTCTGTCAATATATTTTTACATTTAGCAACTTATAAAGTTAAACTTAACATATCTTTTATTTAATTTTAACCAAATGATTATTTGTGTTAAAATTATCATTAACTAATTAAATTGGAACCTTTTGCTAAAAATTAAAATTAAAATAATATTCTAAAATATTATAAATGTTTATATTTTTTTATACCAACATGCCTTAATATATTGAAATTACTATCCTTATTTTATAACTCAAACATTTTTGACATGCTAAATTTTTAATAATTTATTTAGCTAAATTATTGCTATAATTTATACCAGATAAATGTTATGGGTAACCATTGTCGAATAGCTATTAGCTGACAAATCATAGTGTTTGGTGAAAATATTATCTGTTATAACTGATACTTTGTTAAAGGTCTAATTTAAACATTATATTTTACAATTGTTTTTAATAGTTTAGCTATACTATAATACTTCTGTATAATTCATATATGTTAGATTAAGTACATTTCATAAATATCACATCAACATTCTTCATTTAATTCTGACTAAATAACTATTTGTACTAAAATTTTCAATGATTAATTAAATCAGATTTTTTATCAAAAATAAAAATTAAGATAAATTTATAAAATATCACAAAATACCAATATGTCTTAAATTTTAGACCAATTAGTTAAAAAAATCCAAACCTTTACGAGTTTGTGCAATTTTAGCTCACTTTTTAAATTTTGGCATATCTAGTCCAATTTCATAAATTAGTTTGCAATTATAGTCAAAAGTTGATTTTGGTAATAAATTAGTTACAATTAGCTCCCTATATTTTGACAGGTTGCAGAAAGACCCCTTACATATTTACATATATCCCCCTAATATTTTTAATATTTAACAAATTAGTCTATATTTTAGCAAAAAAAATTAAATATTTAATATTTAAAATATAATTTATTTATAGTTTGTAAAACTTAAAAACTAAAATAAATTTATAAATAAACAAAAAATTTAATTTCTTAAAACTACTAATATTATTGGTGAATAATTAAATTTTATATTAATATAATATATTATAATTATATTAATCATTATGAATTACTAAAAACAAAACAAAAAATCTAAATACATTACATTAACATAGGCATAAATACGTTACCTGAAGAAGCAGCACCGTCACCGCCGCTTCCGCCGCTGGATGATATACCGGTTGATTGTAACTGATCGGCGACCTTATCAGCCTCCTTAGCATTTGCCTCTGCAGGAATTAAATAAACAAAACTT
>CATIWO010231295.1:0-22361 GCA_949673435.1 Macaranga tanarius | reverse complement strand
CAAATTTTATTGAGCATTTAAACATTGCAAAATCCTTTTTTGATTTTGAAAATGCATCTTCGAAAAAGTGAAAATGCCTCTTTTAGAACTGATTGAAGATATATACATATATATATAAACAAATGATATAAATTAATTTTTTCATTCGTTGATTTATTTGATTTTTATTTTAAAATTGTATTTTTAATATTAAAAGTAATTGTTCAATTTCAAAAATTTTAAATTTTAAATTTAAAAGTAAAATAGAAGCATCTAATAAATGTAAGAATTTTCATATACTAAAATTATTTTATATTTTGTTTACATTTTGTCTATTATTATTTATGCTTATTGTAATAGTTTTTATTTATTTCTTTTTTTAATGGTTTATTAAATTCTTTAAAATGTCACAAAATGTCATTTGATAAATACAATTTTATTAGAAAACAAAATATTTAGAATCATTTTAACATATACAATTATTCTATATACAATATTATACATTTAAAATATATTTTAAATAAAATTATTTTTATTATTTTTACATAAAAATATTTTAAATTTACCAAAAAAGTGATAGTTTACAAAAATATATCAAGTTACAATGAAAAAACACTAAATTTTACACCTAGAGAACATAATGTTATTTCATTAAAAAAATAACAATCTTTTCTCATTTTTCATAAATTAAAATAAACTTTTATAAATATATTTTGTCTTTGTAAAAATATCAATTTTAAAAAAGAAAACTTTCAATTGATAAAGTGGCACTAATACTTTATGAAAAAACTTTTTTTTTTTTTTTTTTGAAAAGATACTTTATGAAAAAACTTTCTATAATAATAAAACTTAATTTCATAAAAAAGTGATTTATTTTTTTATAATGTAACAATTTAGTAAAAAATATATCAAATTATAAAAAAAGATATAAATAAATATTATTTCAAAAGAAATAAATAAAATATTGATATTTTTCATAGATTAGAATAAAATTTCTTAAAAACAAAAAGTAGGTCCTTTTGTCTTAAAATAAAGTAAGTGTATAAGTCTACATGAGAGAGAGTATA
Source organism: Macaranga tanarius (assembly GCA_949673435.1). Lineage (NCBI taxonomy): Eukaryota > Viridiplantae > Streptophyta > Magnoliopsida > Malpighiales > Euphorbiaceae > Macaranga > Macaranga tanarius. Next base: position 21,315 of record CATIWO010231295.1, on the reverse strand, counting down.
TACTTGTACTAATATTTTATTTGTTCTCATTATTTGTGATTAGTGTATAGTTTTTTTAATTTATTTTTATGGTTATTGAATGAGAATCTAATCAAATTATATATTTTTTTAATGTTGTGTCTTTTATATTTTTAGAAAACATAATATTTTCATGAAAAGATAACTTAATATATTTTCATGATTGGGTTTAGTTTTTAGACTTTTAAACTTTGCATGTAACATGGTATTTCAAATATATCAGAAAATTAGAAAGAAATATTTAAATAGTTTTTGACTGAAATTTTTTAACATTTAATAAGATTGTGTTTAAATTTATTTTAAAGACAAATCAATATATGAGTATATAAATTATACTTTGATATATTTATTATATCACTTTTAAATTGTCGGTTAACTAGTGTTACTTTTAAAATAATATGTTAATTCAATCAAAATTCATGACAAAATTAATTAAAAATCAAATAAGTAAAAAAATTAAGATGATCTATATAAACAGGGGTAAGGTATTCACTAATTAACAAAAATAGTTGGAGTTAAAGTGGATGCAACTTTTTTCTTTTTTTTTTGATAAACAACTTTTTTCTTTTGAAAAAGCCTTTATCAAAGACTAAGTTTGTGGGTGGCTTTATGACTGCTCTATCAAATCTTGGGTACCTTGGCAATTGTTGTAATTAATTTTGATTAGCACAACAACAAAGAATGGATGGAAGAGCTGCTAGATTGACTAACATGGAGAGATGAGAAGGGATCAACATAAAGAAAGTAATAAAGAGTTGATGAGAAGCATGAGCATGAATGACAAACTTCTCCTCAATCAACAATGTCTCTTCAAATATGCCAAGTTATTTCCTAAAATTTATTATATCTCTCCAATAATGGTAGATGCATCTCATTTCTTCATCTACCACTAGGCAATAGTAGCATTCATCCCACCATCTAAAGGATTGCAGCGCTTCCCATCTTCTTTCAAAGACTAAATGGTTGGATCTAATCTAATAATGTGGATGAAATTTGCTAGCAGTTTGAGTTTTGCTACATGTATAATAATTGTCAATTCAGTGTGAGTTTTGCTAACTGATTTTATATGTGCGAGTGAATTCATCATGGCTATTATAAAATGTTTAGCTTACATACAACCAATCTAATCTAAAATAGTTTAAAACATGACAACTTAAGTTAAATCTAATATAAAATAGTTTAAAACATGACAACTTAAGTTAAAATGGATAACATGGAAAGTTGAAAATTTAAAAAATAAAAAGTTTAAAAATTAAACCTAATCAATAAAATTATTTAAAATATATCAAATTATTTTTTATGAAAATATTATGTTCCCTAAAAATATAAAAGACATAACATCATAAAAATATAATTTGATTAGAATCACATTCAATAAATATAGAAATAAAAACCTATACACTATCACAAATTTATTAGTATGAGAACAAGTAAAATATTAATATTAGTCAATAGCTCTAGTGGGATTAGTAGTGTGTGTATATATATTGGCTTCTACAATTACTTTATTTTAAGAAAAGGGACCTATTTTTTTTTTTAAAAAAAAAATTCTAATCTATAAAAATATCAAAATTTTATTTTAATTTTTTTGATATTTATAAGAATTAGTATTTTTTTGTTTTAATTTGATATTTATTTTATTAAATTGTTACATTATAAAAAAAAATAAATCACTTTTTTATGAAATTATTTTTTATCATGATAGAAAATTTTTTCATAAAGAATTAGTGCCACTTTATCAATTGAAAGTGTTCTTTTAAAAAATTAATATTTATACAAAGAAAATAATTATTTAGAAAAGTTTATTTTAATTTATGAAAAATGAGAAAACATTGTTATTCTTTTATGAAATAACATTATTTTCTCTAGATGTAAAAATTAGTATTTTTTCATTATAACTTGAAATATTTTTATACACTATCACTCTTTTTAGTTAATTTAGAATAGTTTATGTAAAAATAATTAACATAATTTTATTTAAAATATATTTTAAATGTATACAATTTGCCTTACCCCTAGCTGCCAGACTTGACACAAACCTTCCATAAACCCTTCACTTCCTCCCCTCCCCTCCCCCATCAAATTCTCTCCATTTCCACACAAAAATGCGCTCCAGATCGCTAGCCAGGCTCTTCACGATCACACAAAGACCCCTTTCTCGCTTTCTTGCCACCGCATCCGCAGCCTCCTCCGAGACCCGAACCCAAAAGCTCGAGCGCATCGCCGATCAACTGCTAGACCTCACTAGGCTCGAGAGACGTGACTACACCATTCTCTTCCGTTGCAAAATGGTTCTCAATCGCTACGGTCCTGCCATCTCTGGACCCTCTTTATCCGTCCCATCTTCTGCTCCTGGATCTGGGTCTGCAGATTCCAAGCCGGCTGCTGAGAAGACAGCGTTCGATATTAAGCTGGAGAAATTCGATGCCGCCGCGAAAATCAAGATTATAAAGGAAGTTAGGGTCTTTACTGATTTGGGTTTAAAGGAAGCTAAAGATTTAGTAGAGAAAGCGCCTGTTGTTTTGAAGAAAGGTGTCACTAAAGATGAGGCTAATCCTATTCTTGATAAGCTTAAAGAATTGGGTGCTACTGTGGTACTTGAATGATTAATTGTTGTGTTTTTTATGTAGAATAACATAAAATCTTTAACACAATTGGTGAATGAATTGAAAATCAATCAAATTTTGAACTTTAGTTTAGTTTGATTCTCTGAAATGGGTTTCTGATGCATCATTTGATTTTGGCTTTGGTATTTGTTTGGTGGCTAAATAATCTGCTTTTTTCAATGCAAAGAACGAACTTGAGTTGAATTTCCTGTTTCTTTATTAATTGCAGCCTGTAGATAGAGGAAGTGAGTTTATTTTGAGGTGGGGACTTGTTGAAACTTGAAACTAAGTTTTATATTGCAAGAGCATTTTCTTGAATTCTTTATGGTTAATGTGGCAGTAACAACTTTTTAACTTGAGACAATAGGGAACAATTCTGCAATTGTTTTATCAGTTCTTACAATTTAAATTGATTTCATGGTTCATTATGTTGAGAATGCTCGAACTGCTGTTTTGTATATTTGTTGACTGAGAAAACTTGAATTCAACTGGTAAAGGTCACGTTGCTGATGAGAAATTGACGATAGTGTCTTTTACTTTATTTTTGGAGTGTGAGATGACCAGCTGTATCTAAAACAATACTATGCTTATTTTAGTCCCCAAGTGTGATTGGTAGATAATACCAGTAGAACCATTATTGTGCTGGCTTTTCAGCACAGGGTTCAAGACATTTTCCTGTATTTACATCATGGCCTGTCTTGGGGAAGGGGACGCTGAAGCATTTTGGCAAGGTAGTAAAGACCATGAAAGGGTGGAAGAAGATGGCAATGAATGAAATAGTAAAAGAAGCATTTTGCTGTATACAAATATGAGGCAGTGTGGCAGCATTCGAATAAGAATTCATCAATTCATTCATTAATATATTGATAAGAAAAAAAATGTAGGACATACACAAGTGAATTATTGCTCAAGACTTGAAATGTCGAGTATCAACTGCCCATTATTCAGGGTACTGCAGCTAATGAGTGACCCATGAATGGTTTTCTGTTACCAATGTTATGATAATTGTTGGATTTGCAAATTGTATTTGCTTCCCCAGCTTTCAGAGAAGTCATAAGATCTGGGATTTACTCTTCAAGCATATCTGTTTATAAGAAAGAACAGGGGCATTCATGGAGTAAATTCCTGTTGAACTGTCTTCGCTAAAGTAGTTTCTGTTTCTCATCGAAACGAAATTGAGCTACGTTGAGGCATATGGTACTGGCCAATCCCAGTATTGAAATTACAACCTAAATTGCTCAAGTTTTTTCCTGTTCCTTTCCAGACTCAATAAGGGTACAAGATGGAACAATTCACACGCACGAATCAATCCCTCTTCTCTTTGATTGACTAACCATAAAAAAAGAGAGGCACATAATTCATTTGACTTTGCCAATCTAGCGTCCTATTCTGATTGTTTGTACCAATCTACTCTTTACCTCAGTATAAAGTTTTTTGGTCAAAAAAGCCTATGTGTTCCCAACAAAAGGAACATAATTTCATAGTTTGATATTCCATTTCAGCGATTTACAGACTAAACACATTTACAGGTATGGACAAAATAGGAGTTCCATATGGGCCGCCTCACCAAGTAGTGAAATCCAATGCAGGTTCCATGCCCAGTTTTGACCAACTCAAACCATCTGCACAAGAATGCAAAAGAAAACAATATTAATAAAGACAAATACTGCCCAACTTCAGTAAGCTCTTACATACCGAGAAAATTGAATGTCGCACAGGGTTGTTCTAAGAATAATGAATAGAGCATGACTACATCATGGCATCAAGAGAATTAACTACATGCACATTGCCTATGGGTATGCCAAACCACTGACTTAACCTGAAAAAGGTTCCAATAAGCAGAGAATAGAAATTTACTCTAGGAGCATGCTTATTGCTAAGACTTGATCTTTTCACAATTTCACATCCAACCATGGTGAAAAGTTGGGATTTGGCAGAGACAATTAGTGGATAAAAAAATTATGAAATCAGCACATTTCCTTGGGAAAATATATGGTAACAAAAAGAGAAAACGTAAGCATGAAAGTATGAGAAAATGATAACTTCAAAAAATAAAAATATCCAGTCAGTATGTACGCCTCTCAAACATCCTGTAAATCACATGAACTTTTATTGCAGATCCACGTAAAACAAAAAAAAAAAAAGACAACATTTTTTTTTTGTTTTTAATGCACAGGTTATAGTAAAACATGACCATAGGAAGTCTTGCTGAGCACAGTGTTTACCAGATGATGGGTACGATATTTAAATGCCTTTATGGCTGCTTTGGCAAAAACTTGTGCTGCCTCTGCTTCAGCTTCTGCTGCATCAGCCTCCCTTGCTGCAGCTTCAGCTTCTGCAATTGCAGCCTCTGCCTCCGCAACTGCTTTCGCAGCAGCTGCAGCAGCCTCTATGGCAGTCATGCCCTTAATCTTTGACAGTTCTTGATCAACCTCAATTTTAGTAAGGATTTTGGTGCTACTCTTTTCGGATTTTGATGAATCCTTCTGCTTTCCCTCAGCACGTACGTGGGGAGAGCTTCTTCTTCCTTCGGAAACTGCTGAACTAGGTGCAATCTTGTACTTATGCTTTACCTGTGATTTGTCAACACAGACATGCAAGCACAATAAGATGCTGTCCTCCACTATGATCATTTGTCACAATTTTTTAAAACAATGTTATACCAGCTTCATGAGGTCCAAAATGTGTCTCATGGAAATCATTTCCACATTATGGATTCATTACTGGGACTGCATTCGATAGATATTTTTCATTATGCTAAATATTTATCTTTTCCCAACACAAATCTCACTAACCAAATTCTGCACTAATCCTTTCAAAATTATCTATGACTAATGAAGGCCAAGGACTACGAAAATTTTCATTGTCCCTCATCATAAGGAAAGGGGCACCCCAAGTGCATAATGCTGCCTACATTTTGCCAGATTTCCGGGGAGCATATTGTGCTGCTACTTATCAGACTTCTAAAAATGACTTTGAAATAGAATGGGAATTGTTTCTGTGAATGCAATGACTGTCAATTCAATTTGCTTTAAGTGGTCAGCATCTTTCATGTTTTATGCACTCAGCATAATGATTGTAGTGGATGGAGTTAGCAGTTGGCACAGTAGAAGAGAAACAATGAATGAAATATATCAAATTACTCCACAAAATAGAGATAGAATAGTTCCAGAAATTTTGAATTTAGAGAGCTGAACTGAGCTTTTAATAGAAACTTACAAATAGGAACTAAATAGTCTCTGCATATCAAATATACAAACTACCAAGGACAATAATTCTTGGACAAAGAAAATATGCTTTTTGATTCCTAAGATATTCCGAGCATGATAAAATTATGGCATCAGATTACCTTGATCAATTTTCCACTTGCAGTCAAAAGCTTTAATTTTCCCGCCAATAGCTTCCTAAGGTTCGGGGGTGCGGTGTATTTCTCCTACGCATTTATCAGCTGATAAGGTTAAAAGCAGTTTGAATACAACAAGAATATAAACATAGGGAAAAGAATAAAAGAAACAACAATTTTGACTTTCTTCTATTCTTGTTTAAAATATGCATAAACTATTAGCTTCTTGTGAACATGGTTGATTTAACATCAAGAAGCCAAATCCGAGTTTGGAATAATATTGCAAACAAGTATCAGGAAAGGAAGCAAAAAGAGATGAATCAAGAGAGAGAGAGAATCTTCACAGTAATAGGTAAGCCACTAAGATTTGCAACTGAAAACATGCCGCTGTTCTACTTTGTTTAGTATTTCTTCCAACTGATAAAATATACAACCAAAAGTACCTCTATGCATGAAGCAACTGAATCCCTGTCAGAACCACTTGGCTCCTTCAACGTTGTAATAGCATCTAAAATTACATTATCCAACCTACAACCACAAAAGTATTCCCAACAGAATTAATTATAATTTACATCAAGATAAAGGACATGGGTTTCCAATGCAAATGTATAATGAACTTGAGCAACCAAAATCTTCCACCATATTTTTCAAAGCAAGATGCAATAAAATGTAACTTCCTTTTCGTGACTGCCAAATATTTGCACATCAAAACAGTATTTTTTTAATCATTGCCAGCTCTAATGTCCCTATAATGCCATTTTCTACATTAGCCAGACAGTACATTTCATCAATCATAATTTATCAGGTAAACCTTTGTTTAGAATGTTGCCGGTAAAACTATATAGCTATGCGCGTGATTTGATAACTCAAATGAAGAAGGAATAATTAAAAATACAATTACAGATTTTATGGACCTTCTTCGTCATCTGAAATGACAAAGGCCAAGTAAAATGAATGGAGGAAGAGATAAGTGGCAGGGGGAGAAGAGGGACAGAAAACATATAACATTATATCTGACAGTAATGTTTATCCCTTAGACTAGAACAAAAGGTCTTTTAACACAATGCTCATGAATTGAAAATAGCATCTATAGAAGATTAACTAGGTGATTTACAATGCTCCCAATAGTATTCATTCTTATGCCGCTTCCTATTTAGTTGTTGAATTCATGCAGATCAAGTATCAGACTATCAATGAAGTTAAGAATATCATGAAAGAGCTACAAAAACTTATACATAGACCACTTTATTTTTCCGATATGAAAATAAAAATATTCAACTACAGGGCACCACTATAGATACATTCAAGTTCGGTAAAACAGCAAAAAGCAAATAACATGTGATGAGGAGGAATGTAACCTTGCAAGTAGTTCTTTTGAACCAACATTCCTTGGAGTTCCGTTAGAAACAGCCAGAGGCTTAGCATCAACAATTTCTTCATTCCCATGAACGACAATGCTCAAAGCCTTAGGATTCTCATCACGTTTAGGAGTCTGTGGAGTCTTTTTAAGGGCAAGCTTAGCCTTCTGTCTGGATCCCCATATTGCAGTCACATTAATATTTCTCCATTTGTCCTGTCAAGAATTAAAACTATATGATTACTACACTATAATAAATGAAGCTCATTCTACGCCTTTACCATCAAACAAATGTAGATTCATGGTACTTAACCAGAAGACCAAATGTGCTTCTTTTGTAACGCAAATACTAAAGGTTCTGATCACCAAATACCTTCAAATCAACATTTGAGCGTAATCGCAAGATAGAACTGAACTCAGGATCCATAAGTATTGTGCGCCATTTGCCTGTCCCATGCTTATGCACTCCAGCTTTAAGGGCAGCTTCTTCTTCTGCCGTCCACTTTTGCTTAGGAGCACCCATCAAGGTAAGGTTCAATGCCCAAGCAGGAAATACCTGCGCAGATAAATTCAGCCACTTCAGCAGCAAATTCACTCGTATAAAGCTCATCCATCCAGACAGTAAAAAAAAAGTACCTCAACCTAGCTCATATTTCTGCCCACTTAAAAACAACCAACATATAAACTAAGAACCAGAAAGAACAATGTCTTTATTTTCAAATTAAAAATGATAGTGCTTCTTCTTTCAAGCTACAATTCAATAAAATATGATACAATACAAAATGAACTTCATAACAATACCCAATTCAACTACAAAATCTAACAAATTATGGTCAGATTAGGTCAAAATCAGGCCTTTACCAGCATCAAAAACACCCAGAAAAAAAATTAAAATCAGAAAACAAAAACAATAATGACCCAGAAACTGTTCCTGTGCAAATAAGTAAAAAAACAAAAAAAAATAGCACAGATCAAAAAAGAAACGCAGAAATTAAGCTCAAAATTACAAAACAAAAAACACCCACAAATACAATCTGATGACCATTTCCATTGCAGAAACCAGCAATCAATTATAAAAAAATAAATTCATGTGTATGTGTAACAGAGAGAAGAGAGTGCAGGGCGCGTGAATTGTACCTGATTGAATGAGCCTAAGAAGAAGGTGGCAGAGAGAATGAGAAGACAAGTAGTCAAGAGAATTCAAATGACTATAATCATCATTTATTTATTTGATTACTTAATTTATTATCAGCTTTTTTACGTTTTTTGATTCTTAAAAATTGCAAAGAAGAAGAAACAAAGAGAGTGAAAATATTTTGTGTGTGTGTGTCAATTGTAATGTAAAAAAAAGGACTTATTTTTAGCCGTGGAAAATGGAAGCTCTCACTCTCTCTCTCTGTCGTGTTTTTGTCTTTGTTCGGTTGGTTCTTCAATGCTCTCTCTATTAATTGCTTTTCTACATTTTAACCCCTAAATTTTTTTTTCAAAAAGAATTCTTACGAGTTTTATTGATATTTTTTTTTATCAAAATGATACCACATATATAATTATACTCAATTTTATAGAATTATTTGATTTTGATGAAACTTTTAATGATTTTGTTAAAAAAAATTTTTTGGTTTCGTCTCATCATTAATAATTTAATTGTACTAAACTAAAGTTTTAATGGTTTAGTTTTTAATTAACATGAATTTAATCAAAACTATTCAAATTATAATTTGTTAATCTATAATTAATAATTTTTAATTAACATGAATTTAATCAAAACTATTCAAATTATAATTTGTTAATCTATAATTAATAATTTTTGTCTTAACCTTTTTTTTAAAAAAAATTATTGTAAAATATTAAACCTTGATGATAATAACATGATTTTTCATTAATTAGTTTCACTTTTTTATAATTATGGAGTTGATTGCTATACCAATTTGAGTATAATGTATTCATGAATTGTTTAAAAAAATATATGAATGCAAGATCTCCTTTTCATAGGAAGAGAATTTTTGTAGCAAAAAAAAAAAAACATTAAGAAAATTGTCTCATAATAAAAGGTTTAAAATCACATAAAAATAACCTCAAATAAAATCAAAAGAATCACAAAAAAAAAAAAGCATAACATTTAATAAAAAAAAAAAAAACTCTTTAGACTTAAGTCCAATTGACAAAAACCAAATAACATGTAACCAAAAAATTGATATTATAAATGAAAAACAAAATCATTTCTATTTCTACATCTAATTCAGTAAAAGAATTAGGTACAATAACTGCTTTTACATGTGTTTTAAATATCACATTTATGCTTTTTAATTAGCATAAATATAAAATAAATTTTCTCATACTCAAAGTTTTGATTGCATTGAATTCCGAAATTTCCATATTCTTTGAGGTTTTGTTATTTGATATTTTTAGAGTTATTTTTATTTTTTATATTATTTTTATTTTTTATATCACATAATCTTTATATAAAATTTAATGGAACAAAAAAAAATCTTTTATTTTTAACTCTTTGAGAAAAAAATTAATAACTAATTAAGTATTATTCATGAAAATGAGAGGTACGCATGTGATATCAATCTTAAACTAAAGAGGCATATTTGCCACTTTCTAACACAAATAAAATTACAAAAAAAAATATATTTTTATATCTAAATTTGTTAATTTTTACTATTTTAATATATACATTTCTTATTTAATAAAATTTCCAAACTTCACAAATTTCAGTTTAATTTAATATATTCGGTCGATTTCATAAATGTGTAGAAAAAAATTATAAAATTCTAAAACGAAATTGAACAAAGAAAATATTCAGACATTAAATTGTAAATAACTGAAAAGTTTATACACCAAAAATGTAATTTTCCCGTACAATAATTATTACCGCTGCATTTACTTCTTTTTTCACCATAGCTACTAGAAAGCTGAAAAAAAGAGTCGTACCCAAAATTCAATTTTCACCCAAAAAAAAAAGTCCATTTCTCAGCGAGAAAAAAAAAAAAAAATGGCGAGCTCTCTGCAACGAATTTTGAACCATGGTCGAGCCCTAGGGACAAAAGTGGGCCCCATCACGAGACCGTTCTCAGCGACAACAGACGCATTGGTGGAGACGGTGGTGAAGCCCGGCGAGATCGGTGCAGTCTCTGGAATCCCCGAAGAGCATCTTCGCCGTAGGGTACTCTCTTTCTCTCTGTATTTGCATCTATTAATTCAATTTTTAAAAATTATTTTTTTCTATGGATTTTATTGATTTAGGGTTGTGAAAGTTTGGCATTTTAATTGGGTTATAGAAAGTTTGAATCTTTGTGAATGAATCATCATGTTTTCATGACAATTATTGAACTTGAGGCTGTTGTGTTATGCTTAATGCTTGCTTTGATTTTGTTTATTGTTGTGTTATGATTTTGGGTTTTGATGTTGGGGTGCAGGTGGTTATTTACTCACCTGCTAGAACTGCTACTCAACAAGGATCTGGTAATGTTGGAAAGTGGAAAATCAATTTCTTGTCAACACAGAAGTAAGATTTTGCAATTTTTTTAATTTGTCTGCTAGAACTGCATTTTACCTATTCTGAGATTTTTCTTTTGTATACTTTCTTTTTAAAAAAAAAAAAATCTTGGGGCGGATTGTGCGTTTCTTCTTGAAACAGTGTGTACTCGTGGTGATGCATGTTAATAGTGAAGAAAGAAATTTTTAATTTAAAAGTCATTCGAGTATCCAACACTCTGTATTTGAGAACATGATGCCATTGAAGAAATAAATTTTTTAATTAAAAATTCATTTGAGTATCCAATATTTTGCATTTGAGAACATGAAGCCTTCGAAGAAAGAAATTTTATTCATTTAAAAGTCATTCGAGCATCCAAGACTTTGTGTTTGAGAACATGAAGCCTTTGGGAAAAAAAAAAAAATTATTATAAAGTCATTCGAATATCCAAGACTTGTATTTGAAAACATGAAGCCTTGAGATTTTCTGTCTCATGATTCCACTTTTTCAATGTTTTATGTTTTGTAACCACCAAGTAGCTTCTTTGCCATCTTCCAACTTCATGAATTGCCATTATCTTGAGAAGTTTAAACATTTATCCTATTTCAAATTCATACCCTTCAAGGATATTGCTTGTTAAATAATTTTCTAAAATGAAGTGAGGACTGTATCTTTTTTTTTTTTGTTCAAGTAATTTATGTATTAGAATTGCTACCCCAAACATGTGATTGACAAATATCTGTACTGGCTAATGTTTGAAGGTGGGAAAATCCATTGATGGGTTGGACATCCACAGGTGACCCATATGCCAATGTTGGTGATGCTGGACTTAGTTTTGACAGCGAAGCTGCTGCAAAGGAATTTGCTGAGCGACATGGTTGGGAATATGTGGTATGTGCTAGGTTTTGAAAGGGGTTATGGTGATTTGTTATGTCATAATAGGCAGTTATAGTTGCAATTTGTTGTTTAATGTTGAGTAACCTCAATTAGCAGATGAAGAAACTAATTGATAATGTGCTAATTGATTCTTCTTCTTGTGGTTGTTGTCATTGTGTTTTATTCTGTATCTTTTTAGTTTCTTGCACTCATACAATTAAAATGAATATTTGTTATGTCCATTTTATCTGCTTTTGATCGTAACTCTTGAAATCTTTTGCAGGTTAGGAAGCACCATACACCATTATTGAAGGTTTGAGATTTCCCTTTCACAACTTTTATTGAATGCATAATAGCAGATTTTGCATTACTTCCAAGGAAAGTTGATGATACTTTTTTATTGATTGACAATATAGTCTAGGTTGAGATTAGGAATGGATGATCAATTGATCTTCTTGAGGTTTTAATATTTGATATTTAGCCTTTAGGTTCCTATTCCTCATGAAGCTATACTGCACAATCTGAGTTTGATAGTTGCCCACTTTTCTCTTTTGTTCTCAGGTAAAGGCATACGCAGATAATTTCAAGTTCAAGGGTCATCCTAAAACCGAGGGCAACTGATTGTGTTTCTTGTCCATTACATTCCTTGTTCTGCGGGATAGAAGTTGCACAACATTGTTTGCAGTTTTCTTCATTGCACATTGTCTGCGTGTGGCAGCAACACACTTTCTGTGATAACACTTGTCCCAAGTAATTTTTTTTTATATATATATAATAAATGGGATTCGGTAATCTGCTCTTTTGTAATTTTTATTTGGTTATTCTGTTGATGCAAATGCAAAGCTACAAAAAGAAATTCGTCTAATCATCTTACATGACTTTTGTTTAAAGATTTGTAGTCATATTTTCAGTTCATTTAACTTTGGCTAGTTCCCTCGACATCTGAAACCTTGCTCGTATGTTTCAGTCTGTGCTCAACTATAGAAGAAGAGAAAATGGAGTAACATTGCATCAAACCAAGCACCATTTAATTTGATGAACCTATGGCTTACCTTGATGAGGCCATGCTCTAAGATAACTGGATCCCACTTGGTCAAGTCTATGGCTGTGTATCCTGTATTTATTTGGTTTCAACTCTGATACGAGTTCTCAACATTGCACTAAAATATGGTAACACTACAGAATACTGCACCAGATTATAGCGGATAAAAAGGGTCGCGTTAAATCCACAAACTGTTGCATTCCATGATGCAGAAGAAAAATATTTGAAAAGGGAAAATTAAAGATAAGCCTTGAAGTTGAATCTTGTGCATGTGTTATTGTTATTATTTATTCTTTTATATAATTATACAGCATGATACAAAAACTTGCCCTAGTTGACAACAGTTGGACAAAGACATAAAGGAAGAGCCACAATCTATTAACAGTAATTAGTAATTACTCGAATACATTCTTTACTGAATTTTCCTCAAAAAATTTCTTCTGAAATCTAGCTAACTTGTATTGTGCTGTGCCTCAAGATTTCTGATTGACAAAACCAGCTTCAGGTGGTGATATTGTGATGAAGACATCCGCAGTCAACCTTATGATCTACAATTGCTCAACCATCTGATCAACAAGAAAAATTCGATAACAAACTTGGTCAAGAGAGTTGAAAGAATTTGTTCTTTCTTCCCCTTTTTCTCCGTCTGTCACATCCTCAAGGGGGGAAAATTGTTGCATCTTCTACTTAGATTCAATAGACAAAAACTCTTTGTGGGATGACAAAGCCTAACTGACTACCCTATTAATTGTTATTCCACTTGTATTAGGTAGCAACTTCTTCATATAATACTTGGAATTACGGGATAGATTGATCTTCTTCCTCCTTTTCTCTGGTATCATTTGAATTGAACATTCTGAAAAGCCACGCCTCGTGAACCTGAAAGAAAAAGCTCATATTTATCCTCCACAAAATTGCCCCAGCATTGTGCCATCAATTTAATACCATATGCAGGTCTGCAATTGGATAAATACTAACAGCAAAGATGACACCTAGGGAAAGAATGAATTCTAGCCAAATAATCCCAATCCAGATTAACCACTAAATGCCTTATTTTTTTAATAGTATTTTTCCTAGCCCATTAGCAGTTAATGTGATTACTATACTACACAGAGATTTAACGGGTTAAATGCACAAAAGAATACCGAACTTTAACTTTATTTCAATTTGATCACCAAACTTTAATTTATATCTTTTTAGATACCAAACTTTTATTTAGTTTCACAATATTGACTCACAAAATCTTTTGGTACATTGACAATCCAAAATTACTATTTTGATACAGAATTAAAAAAATTTTACAAATAAGTCCATATTTTCTATACATTTATTAGTTAGTAAATAAGAACAAATTTAGAAATAATTTTGATTCCACCTAATGAGACCAAACTCATTTTGAGTGGTAACATAGGATATGAGAAGATAAACTCTAAATTTTTTGTAACTTTGGGACGAAATTGAAAAAATAAAGAGATTGAGAGATTAAAATAGTTTTGAAGAGAAATTTAGAGAATTAAAAATTTTTAGCAGTACTCTTTTTGAAACAAAATTAAAATTAGGTTACCAAAAAGAAACAAATTAAAGTTTAACACCTAAGCTGCAATAAATATAAAGTTGGGTAACCACCATTGCATTTAACCCGCGATTTAACATTTCAATACTTACCAATCTGCAGTACGAGTTGTAAGCAGGAAAAGCATTTCCAAGCCTAGGGAGGAAGCCTTCTTCTCGACAAAATCTGCAAATGTTTGATCACAATCAATGTGTCATTCATAGAAAGTTTCAGAGTCCATACTGTAAAGTAAACTAAAGATAGACACGGAAAAAAAAAAAGGAAAAAAAAGCATCAATTCTCTGAAGGATCCAACAAAAGTCTTCTAAACATTCCATGTAGGTTCAAAACTCCAATTATATGCAATTTAATTTCCATAAATATAAAGAAGATTTTCCCACACGTGTGTTGCAAATAGTTATAGATCTCAGTACAACTGGGGCTAAATAGCTGCAACTTCATGATTCATGGGTCCATCATATCTAGAAGCAGCAAGGAACTCATTCTACTGGGTAGATACAATGAAGATGCAAAAAAATATTTAGAGCTTGTATCCAGCATATAACACTCATGCCCAGAAAATAAATTTAACCATTTCTTTCTTCAAAAACTGATATTCTGTGACTCACAAGCCATCATCAACCTGCAGTCTGTTCAAGGTCTGCTGTATTGATCTTTACAATTCTATTCCCCAATCTAGTAATCTAAGATTATAACTCCACCAGTCTTACTTGCATTTGGTTTGCAATTAAATGGAGGTAATATAAAACAAGTGTGCACTTTTACAGTTTGAATCTCAAATACCTGCATATTTGCAGCAAAAGCAATAAAGAACAGAAATTATATGACATGCCACAAACAAGACATACCAAGTAATTTGTCTCCCTGTCCTTGTCCGCGACATTCAGGAGAAACTGCAATAGCAGCAACCTCTCCACACTTCTCCTCAAAGAAAGGAAAAAGAGCAGCACAGGCAATGATTTGACCTTCTCTTTCCATAACAATAAATGAATCCAATGCTTTAACCAGCTACAAAGCAAACAAGACAAAAACAGTAAGTTAATAGTTCAAAGCAAACATAACCTTCAAGGCTTGAACAGTCTCAGCTGTCCTTTACAATGTCCCCTCACAATGATAAAACTATTTTTGCAGAATTCCAATTGATGAAATTTAGAACAGCAGTGAAAGTACAAAAGCCAACCTCTTCGTCAGTTCGTCGGACTAATACACCTGATTCTTCCAAAGGTTGTATGATTTGTCTTATTCCAAAACGATCTGTCACCCTAGCCATCCGAGTTCCTTCATATAGATCACTAAGCACACAAGATCATAAACCGCAAGTCAATGGACAGGATGCACAAGCTCTGAAGTAATAGTCAGCATATAAAACAAGGTAGTATAAATTTCAACAGCTGAATGAATATCATTTCAGATTCCATAGTAACTGGAACCAAAGCTTTCAAAAAATGCTCCTCATATCATAGTCATAAAGTTCACAAAAACCTCTGATTCAAGTCAGTTAAACTGTAGCCATATGACAAATGCATAAATGAATCCAACTTCACAAAATAAATTACTGGTACGGCTGCAACAAAATCCAAGCAGATCCTAATCTTCTCAAAATATGTATTACTTATTTTACAAAATTAACCCATGCAGATTGTTCCAGAACCATTCATCAATGTTTATTATCTATAATTGAGATTTCATCAGTAAAAAGGTGTAACAATAACCTAAGGACTCAAGATAGTAGGGAAGGCTGTTGTATATTGTGTCAAAATCTACTTAGCCCGAGGGCAGAAGCAAGGATAGGTCTGCCACTACCTTATTTTTTCACTCTGATCATTGGAGTTGCTTGCAGGCACCTAAATTTCAAATTTTGGACCACTTGATTAAGAACCTAGAGTAACGTGTTGTTTTTAAAGGGCATTATTTCAACTTGTAGTTTAAAGACTCGACATGAAAATCAATAGCTAAGAAAACAACCAGAAAGCTCCACAGAAATTAACTGAAAACCCTGAAGACCTAACATTGAAACAACAATGTGCATCAAAGACAGACTAATATGAACTAAGAGAACCACCATTCAAAATGTTGTTATAAAATATTTAAATCAACATTGGGCATGGAAAGTCAATGAAAATGGTTGCTAGTGACCACATACCTAGCAACCATTGTCCCCATTCCATCTCTTTTAAACAATTCCAACAATAGAACTCCACCAATTGTGCCGTCTAAAAGATGTACTCTTTGTACACCTCCCTGAAAATATAGAGCAAAACATAATCAAGAACACCAAACATAAAGTTCAAATTAGCTAGAACATCATGTGAGGAATTCTTCAGTATCAGAAAATTTGGAAATCATTCCTCAAAGACCTTAATATCATGTTCCTTCACCAATATCCACATATGAGCATGCACATCGACAAAAGAATCCACTTCAATCGTTTACTATGTTAAAAAATGTAGAATATACAGAGAAAAAAAAAAAAAAAGCAAAAATCCATGTAGAGAAGGTTGTAACATAATGTTCAAGAATTAAGATTATAGGGCATTGTGTATCAAGTCTAATGGCTCCTTGATCCAAAATAAATAAATAAATAAAATGTGAAAAGGCCAAAATTATGCATCATAAGTCAAACCACATCCACAATAAACTTACTTTACAAACGAAAGTTGCAGCAGCCAATTCTGAAAGGTAACCATTTAATCGACTTTGCCGTTCATGGCCTCCAATCGCAAAACCTTGTTCCCTAGACCATAAGCCATTTCCATTATCAAAGCCAACGCCATTCTGGAAATTGAAGGCTGCATTATGCCTTCCATCAGCAGGCTTCCCATTCTGTGATGAAAGCGCAACACTGACAGAATCACCATTGACAGACTTCCCATTCTGTGACGAAGGAATGACTCTGACAGAATCATTGTGTTCAATAGAAGTGAAATCTTCTTGGCCAACAGCTTTTACATAGTGAGCAGCTATCTCACTTTGCTTAGCCCGTTTACGAATAAGTGCATCTGCTTCTTCAATAGCCAAATAACGAATTAGGTGCCCGCTCTCATCCAGAATGGGACCATCTATGACACAAATAAGCTTGTCCGCCCCAATAGCCAGTGCACATGCTGTAGCAACTTCATAAGTGCTGAAATATATGAAAAAATAAGCATTGTGCATCAAACTTAAGAGTTAAACAATTGCTATTGCCAAAAGAAATCCATTAAAAAGCTAGATTCAATCAACTTTAAGTAAAAGAACCAAACCACACATGAGACAATTTTGGTACATAATTTGATTCTGATTGAGTATCTTTCCAAAATGTAGAGGGAAGAGACAACATACTTGCAATTTAAAACTTCTCCAGAGCTGGAATAGCCTAGGTTGCTTAATACAACGATACAACCACCATCAAGTCTTTCTTGCATACGAGTAACATCTACTTTCTTCACTTCACCAGTTGCTCCAAAATCAACACCGCCAACAACTCCCCTTCTCTGCAAAGTACCATTACAAAAACTAACATTGGCATCAATATTATTCAGTACGCAGACAAGTTCAAAAGCATTATATTATCTTATAGAAGTACACATTAAACATTATCATAATCAATTAAAAAAAAAAAGACTATACCTTGGCAGCAAGAAAATTACCACTGGCAACACTGACACCAACATCATGCCAACGGCTACTATCACCATGACGGCGGATATTACAAATAGAAGGACCAGGAGACAATTTAGCCTCAATCATCATACGAATCTTCCCAGCTGCCTCCATTGATGCAGCTAAAGCTTCAGAATCAGTTATTCTGTATTGACCAACATACTTAGCTTCATGCCCTGCAATTAAATAAATAAATTAAAAACAAACCAATCCCTATCTGCTCAGCCACTACCAACATTAAAACTTTATAGAAACCCACAATTAAAAAGTACCAAAAAAATATAAAAGTTTACCTCTCTCAGCTAAAAGGCTATCAATTTGCACATGGGTCCCTGGAACCAGCACAAACCTGATACCCAGGTGATGAAGAAATGCTATATCCTGCATGCAAATATCAAATACAAACTTGTTCAATTCTTCAAATTTAATTTTAAATCAAAAGGCTTAATAAATAAATAAATAAGAAAAAGCTTGCCTTTAAAATAGGATCCAAGGAATTACTAGCAATAATTTCACCAGAAATAATAACAACAAAAGTGCTACCCCTATGTGCCCATAAATAAGGCCAAGCTTCACGAAACCACCGTACGAATTGTTTGTCTTCGACTTCAACATTACCACCGCTCTCTTCCTCATTAAACACATTGCGTTTTACCCAGTTGACCTTATGCTTCTTCTGGGTATTAGAGTACAAGAAAGGTGAGACCTTTGGAAGAGGAGGACAGAATTGGAATTTGGGTCTGGGTTTGAAGGCATGTTGCGGCGAGAACAGGAGCGGAGAGGATTGTAGATTGTTTTGTGGAGTAATGTAAGAATGGGTTGAAGAAGAAGGAGCCGCCATTAAAACACCAAATTGAACACAAAAACGAAAAAAGAAAATGTGCAGAGAGGATGAGAAGAAGATTCAAAAGAATGGACAAAAATGTGGAAAGTGGCGAGTAGTGAGGCAGACACCGCTGCTGAACGGTGGGACCTCACGTCGCCTAACTTAACGTCCTCCCCAACAAAATTACAAATCGCCCGCCTCCTCCCTTCCTCTAGATGCACTTCATTTTTATCTTACTTGGGTTTTGAATTATCATTGGATAAAAGTGTATTTCATATTTAATAGTAGTTATTGATAAAATATAGTTTACTTTGGAAAAAATAAAGTTACTATAGAATGTACATTTATCTTTTTCATTTTTTTTATTTTTTAATAAGGAAAAAAAAAGGAAAAAATGTTTTTTTAAAAAAAAACTAGGAAAAATTACATATTTGATGCTGAATTTTTTAATTTTTTTAATTTAAATGTCTAATCTTTTTTTTTAATCAAGTTTTGAACTTTAAAAATATATATCAATTAAATATAACCGGCTAATTTGATAGTGACTGTATGCTTGATCATCTCAAATGGACTCCATTTTTTACCAACTCATATGCCACATCACTTGCTACTCTGCTATATTTTGAATGGACAAAATTACCCTCATCTTCTTCAAAATAAAATTAGAATTTAGGGTTTTAAACCACAAAATACATTTTACAAAAAAATAATAATAATAAATTTGTCATAACCCCCACCTTACCAATTTTTTTTTTAGCTCCATTCGATCAAAAACCTTTTCTTGAACTAAAAATTTGTTATGGGCTTTGATTGTTGTAGCTTGAAATTTTTTAACAAAAGAGAAAATTAATCTCCAAGATTGATTTTTTTTTTGGTTTTCTTCAACAAGATGAGAGAAAAAAAATAAAAAAAAAAGAGAACCCATTTGAGAATAAATCAAAATTTGCTAATCAAAATTAAGCACCAAAGACACTGAACACAAAAGAACAACAATACTCCAAAGCCTAGATCTTCATTGGGTTCACACATTGTTAAAGGCCTTACAACAAAGAAAAAGATTAAGGTGTGTTTGTTTTAGCTGTTGGGATGAAGTTGTTAGCTGTTCAGTTCTGAACAGCTATAAAAGTCTGTTTGGTTAATTTTTTTTGAAAAGAAACTGGTAGTTGTTAGATACCCAAACTGTACCAGTTCATATCAACTCCAATTTGGAGCTTTTCACCAACAATTCTATTTTTTTAAATTATATTTACCGTCTTATTCTTTTAACTTTAACTATTTATCACTACTTAATAAAATAACTTATTATCATTACTTAATAAAATAATTAATTATCATCACTTACTAAAATATTATTTGGATAATTATTAAAATTTTAATATTATAGTTAGTAAAAATATTAACTACACAAATAAAAATATTAAAAATTATATTAATAAAAAAATTTACAGCTCATTAATAATAATAATAATAATAATAATAATAATAATAATAATAATAATAATAATAATAATAATAATAATAATAATTTATTTAAAAAAATTGTCAAAATTTTATTAAAAATAGATATATTTATTTTTTGAAATTGTATACATAATTAAAAACCATCTATAATAATTCTAATTATAAGTATAAAATAATATTTTTTTTATCATACATATTGTTATTAATATTTAAATCATATATTATATATAATGTCTATATATGTAATTAAATATATTATCAGCAACTGTTGTTATAATTTTACCAAACATGTAGTATCATTTAGCTATCAGCTACCAGCTAACAGTTATTAGCTATCAGCTACCAGCTATCAACAACAGCTTAGCCAAACAGGCCCTAAAGCTTTACACACAATTGCAGTAGTTACAAGCAAGAAACTTCCATTACCAAACTCATAATCCATAAACCAAAAGAACCCTATTGTCCTATCTCATTCTAGAGTTAAAAGATTGTTGATTGGTGATTTATCTTGCTCAGCGATAACAACCCAAGTTTACCCACATGCATTCTAGAACTTACACCTGGCAAAATGGGTCATTACTCATTTACCCACCCATATCTATCCATATTGAATGGGTATAGATAATAAAAGGATCAGTATAAAATATAAATGGGTTATAAAAATTTAACATTTATTTAAATGAGTTAGACAAATTTAGGTATGGACACCCATATTTAATCATTTTATTTATTTATAAGAAAATTACCATATATGTTCTATTTTTTATTTTATAAATAAAAATACTTTATTTTTTATTAATTACAGTCATGTCTCTTCTCCTTTTCATATGTGCCTTTTTTTTTTTTAATCTTTTTAAGGTTTGGCCATTCTCTTTTTCATATGTTTTTTTTATTTTCCCTTCTTTTTCTTTATTTTTATTTTCTCATTTTTTTATCCCCTCTTATTTGTTTTCCTCTTCTCTCATTTTTTTTATTTTTTATTTTAACCTTATTTTTCCCACCTCCTTTTCTTTTTTTTTTTATATATTTTCTCCTTTTTTTTCTCTTATTCTCCTTTTTTTTTCTTTCCCTCTTTATTTTATTTTTATTT
>CATIWO010231285.1:0-16138 GCA_949673435.1 Macaranga tanarius | reverse complement strand
CCCAAACCTTATTATTGTGACAATTCACTTCAAACTTTCTTTTCAATTTGGTCCTTCTCTACACTTTACCAAATCTTAAACTTAAATAAAGTCTACTAACTCTTATGCATAAAATGCAATATATATATATATATATATATATATATACGTCATAAATACGTATGCTAGAGGGGCAGGTGTTACAATTAGTGAGATGCCAATACCGAAGACAGAGAAAGAAGTAAGAGGGTTCATCAAATAGTTACAGTACATCAGTCAGTTTATAGCCAAGTTGACTACCATTTATGAGCCGATATTCAAGCTTCTTAGGAAGAATCAGCTAGTGGTTTGGGATGATCGATGTCAGTAGGCTTTTAAGGCAATTAAGAGGTATTTAATGAAGCCACCTGTGTTACAACCTTAAAGATCGGGAAAGCCGTTGATTTTGTACTTAGCAATCAAGAAGGAAGCTGTGGGGGTAATATTGGTGCAGAAGGATGAGAATAGGGTAGAGCATACTATGTATTAATTGAGTAAGAAGTTTTTGCATTACGAAGTCAATTACAACTTGGTAGAAAAGATATGTCTATCAGTTGTATGGGCAACCAAGAAGCTTCGACATTACTGTCAATCCTATAAAATTTAGGCTATCTCAAAGTATGATCCTCTGAAATACCTCTAGCAGACTCCTTCTCTCACAGGAAAGTTGGCACGATGGTTGGTATTACTCACGAAGTTTGACATTGAGTCTCTAACTAGAAAAATGATTAAGGGAAGGGCTGTTGCAGACTTTTTGGTACAGAATCATATGGATGACAATTAGGAATGGGAATTGGAATTTCCTAATGATCATTTAAGAGCTATTGAGATATAGGGATGGCGCATGTACTTTGATAGAGTTGTTAATAGCAAGGGGGCAGGGGTTGGAGTATTCTTAGTAACACCTGAAGGTAAGATGATTCCTATGGCCAAGAGACTTGAGTTCGAAGTGACTAATAATCAAGCAGAGTATAAAGAATGCATATTCGGGTTGGAAGCTTTGCGAAGTATGGGTGCATAAGAAGTAACAGTATACGGGGATTCGATATTAGTAATGAAGTAGGTATCCAAGGAATGGGAAGTTAAAGAGGATAGGTTGAGGCTTTATATGAATTATTTGGCCACTGTAACTCTTTCTTTCAATCAATGTAAATTCATACACTTACCTCAGGAAGATAATCAAGTTGCATATGCCTTGGCTACATAAACTTCGATGTGGGAAAATGGTGCCAAGGCTCCAGTTAAGCCTTTGATTCTAATGAAGTCTAGGACTCCGTGTTATGAAGAGATAAGGGTAATGCCAATAGGACCAGTGGAAAAGCCGTAGTTTTATGATTTACAAAAGTACCTCGAGACTGGATAATTTTTTGAGGATGCAGATAAGAAGGAAAAGACATCTTTGAAAATGATATCTAGATATTTTATCAGTCATCTTAGTATGCTGTATAAAAGAATGCCAACTGGGATGCATTTACGATATGTGGATAAAGAAGAAGCTCAGACGATCATGGAAGCTGTGCATGCAGGTATTTATGGACCTCATATGAATGGAACGGTGTTGGCTAAAAAGATAACTCATCAGAGATACTTCTGGTTGACCATGGAATCAAATTATGTCAAATTTATGAAAAAATGCTATAATTGCCAAGCTTATGGGGATGTTAGTCATCTTTCTTCAATGGAACTTTAAGGGTTGACGTCTTTGTGGCCTTTTGCAGCTTGAGGAATCAACATAATCAGGAAATAAGGCTGACTACATCAAATAGGCACTGATATATTATAGTGGCGGTAGATTACTACTTCAAGTGGGTTGAAGCTGAATCTTACACTTCAGTCGGATCAAAACAGATGGTGAGGTTTATGGAAAGAAATATAATCTGCAGATATGGATTGCCTTATCATGTTGTGACCGATAATATAGTTCAATTTCAGTTAAAAACTATTGCATTACTCTGGCACTACAAAATAGATTATCACCAGTCATCTCCCTATCGTCCTCAGGCTAATAGTGCAGTTAAAGCTGTAAATAAGAACGTCAAGAGGATCTTGGCCAAAATGATAGAGAATTATAGGGATTGGTATGAGTATTTACAGTTCACATTATGGGGTATCGGACAACTGCAAGAACATCTACCGGGGTTTTGCCTTATTCATTAGTATATAGGTGTAAAGTAGTGCTACTAGTGGAAGTGGAGATTTAATCTCTAAGGGTTCTGTTAGAAACCAATATTCCTGAGTATCAATGGTTAAAAAGAAGATTGGCACAGTTAATACTGTTGGATGAGAAGAGATTGAAGGCCATGTATCATATGCAGTTATATCAGAAAAGGATCACCAGGGTATACAATAAGAAGATCAAGTCGGGAAAGATAAAAGATGGTGAATTGGTATTGAAGCACATAAAGCCACTTTTTACAAATCCGAGGAAAAAATTAAAACCGAACTGAGAAGGTCCTTACCTCGTGAAGAAGATATTCTCAAAGAGTGCGGCCATTTTGTCTGATCTAAAAGGGAATGAGTTTAGAAATTCTATCAATCTGGATAAGCTCAAGAAATACTTTTTATAAAGTCTCGCTAGGGAGAAAACCTCAAAGAGGGGCTGTCTAGGCAAAAGTTAGAGATATATATATATATATAAATAAAAGAAATTCTGCTAGGTTAAAAACTCCATAAAGGAGTGGCCTAGGCAAAATTAAAGGAAATGAGAGAGAGAGAATAAAATAGTTGGCTGGAAAACTTGCAAAGATGAGCCACCCAATGATAGGAGAGATGTTAGAAGAAGATTGTATGAATAATTATGCTTATTTTAAATAAAGAGATTTGCTTTTATTTCTGTCAGATGTTGCATTAAATGCTTATTACAATAGGTTTAACTTAAAGGAAAGATATTGCATAAGACGAGCTAAATCCATTTAAGTTGCTGAAACTAAAGAAGGAAATAAATCTAAGTCCTTTTCCTTTTGTTACTTCTCATCTTGTTACTTCTCATCTCTTACATACGAAATTTAAATAAATATCTTGTCTTCTAACCCTTGATAAATTCATCTTGTTCGGTTTGTTGTAACTGAATCCAAGCCTTATAATAATCATCAGTGGTAATGTCTCCATCCAACGAGATGCCTCGTCTAATGGTGTGACGCAACCAGGTCGTTGACATGTTCTCCATAAAATTCTGGGTCAAAGGGCCAGGTTGGAAACTATAAGTGGGCTCTACAATCATTTATTTCTCTCTATACTGGCGACAGAGACGAATCGGATAATATAATGAGCAGAAGTTTAGTCCGATAAGAGGAACATAATGAGTTTATATTTTGGTGGTTACGTGCTTGATGTTCCACCAAGGACATATCCACTGGACTCCAGCATTTGAAAAATTGGCCAACCACTCTTTCAGGTCAGCTGGGAGTTTTTGCAATGGACGAGTCCACACCCACCTGGGCTTATACTTTATAATATTATGAGGGGGTGCCAGCTTTATTTTTTCCTGGAACCAGATCTGTAAAACATGGAGGGGTTAAAAAAAGTGAAAAAAATTTACCTCCAGTAATATAGGACTCCCAACAAATCAGTATGTCACAGGTAGATTGTCCAAACCGATTAAGGTCTCAACAAGGATAATTGGCATGGGATTGAGTCCGGACTCCACTTGCTTAAAGATCTACATAATTTTGAAGTCACAGTCACCTAAAGGGAAGACTAGTAGGAACTGAGCATACAAGTAGAAAGCAATCATCCGTAGCCAATACACTGCATTGCTGTTGATCGCCACAACAGCCTTCAAAAAAAATTAAAAATAATCCCATTGCCCGAAACATATGTCAGGGAAGAAGGAGGGATGTTGAAAAGATGGGCCATCTATTGCTGAATGGTCCTCTCATCTGGTTTATCAATTGGTGGCACTATAATCTGCATGGAGGAATCGTCTGGGTAACCTAGGATTGCTCTAAATTCTTTAGGCAGGGGGCATACTTCGAAGTTATTGAATCTGAAAATGTGGTTATGTGGGTCCCAAAACTGGGCAACAGTGTACAGAAATGGATAGTTAATTTTGCTAAGGTGAAGGAATTTGAAGACAGATAGATGAAAAGGGTTTAGTTTTTGCCAAGTTTCTCCATCTAAGCTTTACAAGATAGGTCGAATCAATTTCATATTGCACTCTGACATGGTTTTGAGAGTGTTTAGAGTTTTCTAGAGGTGCAAAATGGTTGTAACATGATTTGAATGATATGGATCTATTTATAGGTTTTTAAAAGGGGTGAAATTGAGAAATCTCTGGATTAGTGCCATAGAGGTGCTGCCACACCGTAGAGGCACATGCCTCTCTGCTCTTGAGGTGCACGCCTCTATGATTCAGAGACGCACAGTTTTATAGTGAAGAGGTGCATGCCTCATCATTTAAGGCCCACGCCTCTTTTCAGTATTGGCACCTCTGTCCTAAAAATGATGGATATATTTTGTTTTGATGGAAAATTGATGCAAAATTAGTTGGAAATGTATGTACAGTTGATTATAGAGCAAAATTTTATAAAAAGAAATGCAAGCACTGAAATAAAAATGCATCTTTCACATATAGCCAATCCAAAATCAGTTTTTATATAAAATGAATAAAAATTCCTTAAATCCCTACATAATATCAAAAAAAAAATCTATCCCTGCTAATATCTAGTCCTGCAGTCTAATCTTGCTCAAACTCTATCTCCTCATCATCCTTCTCGCCCTCACTAGTAACCTCATCCTCGGCGTCCTCCTCATCATCATCGATATCATCCTCAGCATCCTGGATACTGGGAAATGAGGGAATATCTACCGCAGGAGAGGCCCTATCATCTGCCTCCAAGTCGTCATCATCATCTCCACTCGTAACTTGGAGGTCAGCCAGCTATCGCTCAAGTGAAAAGATCTTGGAATCCAAACCTGCATAGTGCGCATGTCCAAAAAAAAGAGAAACAGGTAAGTAAACACTATAAAAGCATGCAAACATGTAAAATAGGATTAATAACATACCCTCCACTCCTCCAAGATCTGAAACATGAGATCCCACTGGGCTTCAAGTAAGCCATATATATGCTCACCCTGCTCTCGAGGAATCTGTAGGCATAAAGGCATAAATTATGTCAGTGATGATATTTTATGCAGTAGGCCAAAAGAGGTAAAAAGCATTATACTCACGTGAGTAGCGGTAGGAGGTATAGGTGATGGAAAGTCCTTAGGGTTCGATATTAGGACAACCCGAGACAACCTTCCACTGGTGCTCTAATATCTGGCAGTAGGCTCTGGGAGATAAGGAAAGGCACCAAGCAAGCAAGCGGGGCTAGCATCAGGAATCCTCTGCTCCGAGGCACGTGAAGTGCTAGGACCAGCATCCAAAGTCCTCCGTGGTAGGGCGTAAGAGTTGCTAGGCCTATCATTAGCAGCAGGAGAGTAAACCTAAACCCGCTGAGTGGGGCACTTACTCGAAGGCAGAAATTAACCCTGAGGTCGGATAAAGATGTAAAAGAACTGGAATTAGAAGACGATAAAGTAATAACTATAGCACATGATCACAAAAGTGAATAATATATACCTAAGTGACAAGGCCAGGCAATGGAAGCCTAGGTAGCAGTTGGTCCCCAATGAAAGTTATATAAGCACCGGGCTATCATATAGAAACCCAATGGATAGTAGGAGATCCTCTCAGGGCTCATGTCAGCTCCTCTCCTACTAATAGATGCGCCCAAAACATAGTAAGAAGATTCATGGGCACACGTCTCCGATCGAGATCCGAAGCCTACTCCAGAACATGCTCCCCGAGGTAGAACATCCTCTAAAAGGGTCCCACTAGAAGGATGCTCCTGTCAGCTACCAGTCTCGATCGAATCATGGCCTCAGTCCAGCTCTTAATAGGCCCCCAAGGAGATCTCACGACCTGATTAGAAAATACACAAGGTAAGTTAGAATTTTACATGTGTTAATAAAATTCTAATTGGCTTTGTTTTCTTTGTAGGTTTACCTCATTCCAGAGAAAGCTACTGAGATAGACACGGTGAAGATGACTCTGAGACATCTCCTATCTCCCCGTGTGACTAAGGCCCCATCAGCTTAGTAAAGGAAAGGTCCCATTGGAGGGCATCACTCCTCATATCAGGCGCAACTCTAATCCCCACACCTACAACACAGAGTTAAATAAAAGGAAAAGAGAGTGAAGGGCTGAGACTTATATGGATGGCATGCCAGAAGCTACATAACCAGTAAGTCCCTCGGATGAACTCATCCATGCTCCAGTATAAATATGCAAGGGCGGCAGATCCCCAGTCATATGTATGGATGAGATCCACGTCTTGGAGAGCCATCAAAAGGATAAGATCCACTGACCTAGTTACATCGCAGAAAAGGGTGGTGCCCAATAGATAAAAGATGAAGGCTCAGACCACCTGGTCAATCTCTTGGGGGTGGTAATGTCCTCTACCCTGATGTCAAAGTAGTGTGCAAGAATTGAATCTAACTTGACCGTATGGGTCACCTTCATGGCAGGGACCATGCCCAATAGTCGCTCGATATAACCTATGTGGGTAGAACTCATAGGCTCCAGATGCTAATTGAACAGAACCGGCTCGCCAGCATAGGCTACCCCAGTAATCGTAGTAAAAGCAACTGGGTCTAACGTCAGCTCACCGACTGGCAGATGGAAGGTGTACGTCGAATCCATCCACTGTTCCATCAAAGTATACAAGCTATTGAGGTCATGGTGACAAACAATGGTGGGCAGTGTAAGGATGAAAGGCTCGAAGCCTATCTGCCTAATCCTATCTCATATCACCTCAGTTATACTACCATACCACTCACAAGCCCCGGAACCATTACCAGTACCCTTCAAAGAATGTTGGTCGAACTGAAGGGAGTATCAAATAAGTTTTTTATTATTACATTTAAGACAGATTAATAAAATGAATAAGCCAGTGTTTCAGCCTTTAGAGGCACACGCCCTAACACCATAGAGGTGCACGCCTCTATGCATAAAGGAACATGCCTTAAGGCAGAGGTGCATGCCTCCGATTGCAGAGACACACGCCTTTATAAAGCAAAAATGCCATGCCCTTTTAGCCGCAAAGGCACATACTGCCTCCTAGAGGCGCATATCTCATCATAAAGGCGCACGCCTTATTGATAAGGTGCACGCCTCTACAGTGCGGGAGGTCAAGATTTTTAATCCCAAATGATTCAATTTTACCTAGTTTTCTATTAATTTTTTGGTTGATTAAGCATGTATATAACTAAATCTAACTAACCCATTCCTATTTTTAAAGAAAAAGCATGTAAAAAATGACTAACCTCTCCTGTAGCCTACAAGCAGATATGGGTATGCAGAGAAGGCATGAGAGGGATGTTTCTATCCGGATCCAGGCCCAGAGAATGAGGCGCCCGAGCCTTGGGGGTGACAGCAGGCCATAGTGGAAGGTCGGGCGTACGCTCATTTACAGGATCCATCGTAGTAGAAGGAAGAAGTTTGTGTTAAAAAGGAAGAAGAGAAATGGACACAAATGTTTGAATGAAGAAATTGAAAAGGATTTGAATTTATATAGTTTTGGCAAATTTCTAGTTTGGCCCTTTACAGGAAAATTACCTTTTGATACCTGAAGTTTTAAAAGTTAACTAATATAATGAATTTACATTTGCAGGATGTACAAAAATAAAAATTGAAACCTCTTGGTTCAGACACCAAGGTAGGACGACGATCTCCAAATTAAAGCATGTTAGTTCGGACAACAAGGTAGGACGGCGACTCTCCAAATTGAAGCCTCTTGGTTCGGATACCAAGGTAGGATGGCGACCTCCGAATTAAAGCCTCTTGGTTTGGACACTAAGATAGGACGACGATCCCTAAATTAAAGCCTCTTGATTTGGACACCAATGTAGGACGGCGACCCCCAAATTAAAGCCTCTTGGTTCGGACACCAAGGTAGGACGGCGACCCCAAATAAAAAGTCTTTTGGTTCGGACACTAAGGTTGGATGACGATAAAACCACACCTCTCGGGCTATACTCCGAGGATGATGGTGCGAAAATGGAATCTTAGGATTCAACGATATCCTTTTGCTTTGTTACATGCGTGTTGTTTTTTAAAAAAACTGAATTTAAAATTTACATTTAAGCAGTTTTCTAAAAACTAAGGGGGCAAATTGTGGACACATAGTTTAGCCGGCCCGCAAAACTAAGCCTGATGATGAAATAAACCCAATATGCCAAGGATTTGGATTCAGGCCCATTATCAGAAGCCCTAAAATTAAGCCCAGACCCACCAAAAATTACCAAGCCTAAAAAACTAACCTATGCAACCCAAACCGAGTGAAAGCTCATCGAAGCCTATTTTCTTCTTAAAGGCGCATGCCTCTTTTGTGTAGAGCCGCACATCTCTGTCAGTAGAGGCACACGCTTCTTTAACACCTGTAGTAAAAAAATAAGTTACAAAATGTGGATCGCTCCATGTTCTGCAACGCTGCATTAACTCCCAATGTGGAGAATTAATGGTAGGAAAAAGGAAGCTTCAGGGCACCATAAAGAGGGAAGTGAGGGACTTTTTAAGGGGGGGCTTTTTGGCTGGAAAAAAAAAAGAAAAAAAGAGGAAGAAAAAAAAGGAAAAATAGAGAAAAGAAGAGACCATACCAAAAACCAAAAAAACAGAAGCTCGAATCCAAGAATCCAGTTGCTAAATGGGAGTTTCAGAAATCAATCTGAGGGCAAATCAATTTCAAAAATCAAGCATCACAGTAATCATTCTTTCTTTTATTTCTTTAAAATTCAGTCTTTTTGATTCTTATTTGATTTCAATTTATTTTCATTTGCTTTTAAATTCTTATTTTTTTAGCATGAAATATTGATTCTTGTGATAATTTAGCCCGCCTGTGTTTTTTTTATTTATGTATAATTAGATCAATTTGAGGTTTATCTATTAAAATATGTGAAATTTGATTCTGTGAAAATACCAGAGGGCGTGCGCCTCTTCGTTGAGGTGCACGTCCCTATGAGAAGGCGCACGCCTCTAATTCACAAGTACGCATGCCTCTGCGATCACATTTAAAATTCTGACCGTTATAGTGACATGCGCCCTTTTGCTGTAGAGGCGTGAGCTTTACATCTCAGAGGCGTACGCCTTTGTAACATAGAGGCGTGTGCCCTTGTTCTTCAGAATAGTACTTATTTCTTTTATTTTTCTCCTTTATTTATTTAATTAATGTTTTGGTGATTTCCTTTTGAATGCTTTAATCTTTTATTTTGTGTTATGACAAGTTTACACTTCAGTTCTTTCAAATTTATTTAATTGTTCATTTAACCTAGTTATTTTTATTATTATTCTTGTAAAAGGGTTGTAATTCATTTTTCCTCCCCCGTTTCTTTGCATGTTTTATCGCTCGTTATTTTTATTTTGTTAATTTTGTAAAAACAGTTTTAATCATTTCTCCTCCCTCTATTTCTTTGTATAATTTATTATTATTATTTATTGTGTTTGTGGATGTATGAATCACAATTAAAAATTACATGAAATCATGGCTAATAATCAAACTTGGACTAAATTGTAAAATTTAGAAATTATTTGAATCAATACAGCCATTCTCATATAATTTAATGAATAAATAAATAATTAAAAATAATAAAACATAAAATATAAACGGAGGCCGATCGCAAGATCGGGTGGGTCGTACAAAAACTCATACCCAATTTTCGGACCCAATCTCTGAGGACGGCTGCTGGGTATTCTCTATGGAATCTAGTTACTGTAAAAGTGTCCCGGATTTCATCTGGGTGGTGACTACATTCTTCAATAAAAACCTATCAAAAGACCCAAGTTGTATTCATAGTAGGTCCTGAGCCCGCACAGTGCCGTGGTCACTAGACACTTAGGCGCGCGTTAAACCCCACCGCCTATATATATGTAAAATGATTATTTAAGTAATTAAATTTTGTTAGTTATTATTTTAATTCAATTATTAAAAGCAAATTGCTACTTATTTTATTATTTTGAGTTAAATTATTATCTAGAAAATAATTTAATTAGTTTAAATTTTCAATTTTATTTAATTCAAGTAACGATAAATAGTAATTTTTATATTATTTATTAAATGAAACTTTTATATAATTATAAAATCATAAAAAATAATTAAATTCTAAGATATCAAATGATATCTTTCAAAAGTTTAAGAACTTAAATATAAAAATTTTATAAAATTACTATTTAATGTTACTTTAATTGAATAAAATTTAAAATTTAAGCTCTTAAATTATTTTTTAAATAATAATTTAATTCAAAATAATAAAATAAGTAGCAATTTACATGTAACAATTGAATTAAAATAATAATTAACAAAATTAATAATTTTTTAAATTAAAAATATAATTTTAAACTCTCATTATTTAAATAATCATTTTACACGTATTGATTCAAAAAATATACATTAAATAACACACACACACACACATATCAATGTATATTTTGATAGTTCATGATAAAATTGTAAAAACAAAAAATCAAAGTTTGTGCATAGTTTTTGTAACATCCGTGTTCTCAGAGATAATTTAATAGAATGAAAGAACTAATTGAAGATAATCGAGTATTATTATTTTGAATAAATTTGTTATAGATGATTTAATGAGAATAAAATTAAGTTTAAAGATTTGGATTAAATTGAAAGTAATCAAGGACTAAATTGAAAGGAAAAAATTATATGAGGATTTATAAGATAATAAGTAAATAACTAAAGGATTAAAAAATGAAAAAAAAAATAAGCTTTTGCGTTAAGAACGCATAAGCAAGGAAAAGAGGAGGAAGAAGGGAAGAAAAAAAAGAAGAAGAAGAAGAAGAACAAAGAGCACTTTAGCTAGGGTTTCAAGGAATTCAGACTTTGTTGGATTTAATCTTCTAATCTTGTGAGTGGATTTCTTTTTAGTTGTTTTTATTGATTTTAATTCAAAATGTTATAGTTTTGGATGTTAGTGTAGATATTGTTATTTTGAATTATGATTTCAAGTATAATGCACATATTATCTTGTTATAGATGTGCTAGATAAGTTAGAATATGTGTTGTGATAGTTTATGAAGCAATTAGTGTTGAAAACTTGCATTTTTAGTTGAATTTCTACCATTTTGAGTGCAGAACATCTTTGCTTGTCGATTAGGAGGCGACTTAATGTGCTGAGGTGACGCCTCAATGGTACTGAGAAGGCGCCTCTGTAACTAGTACTAGCAAAAAATGGACTTAAATATAAAATTTTACAACCTAACATCAACCAGAAGCATGTCAACATACATATAAATACTAAAGTCACTTAGATTGATCCAAATAGGTTAAATGGAACATATTTTATCAAAGATGTGTACGATTGAACTGCATATATATGTAACTATGTAATTGAGATTAATAAGTGAACTTGGAGTTGATGTGGATCCTTACTTCTTAAAGAAAAAGGGAAGTTGAAAAGCTTAATCTTTAAACTAACTATCGATATAAAGTGAAATTGGATCATAAATATATCAAGTAACGAGAATAAATTCTCAAGTCTCAGACATAGAGACTAAATTTATATTAAATAATAAATTAAATCGAGAAATTATTAAAATAAGGAAATTAGACATAAACCGAAGTAACTGGTGTGTTTCAAACCTGAATGGGACTTAATTCTACAAGATTGAAATTGTGACATTTTAAATGTTAAGTGAATTTGTGTGTATGAGTGTGTGTCTATATATATATATATATATTCTCAAACTTTATTCCTTTTTGTAATTATTTCACAACTCAAGAAATAGAGAGATTTAAGTGAGAATGCTAAAATATCTAAATTTTAAAGTGAATATGAAAAATATTCAAGTCTCTGATATAGAGACTAAAGTTATAATATACCCCAATAAAATACAACACGAGAAGGATATTGGAAATTATGATAATAATGATCAAATAGGGAAGACATTGGAGATTTACGAAAGAATGATATAATACTAAGAGCATAGAGCACTAAGAGTTAGTAATATCATGTTTGGGATATGGCAAGGGTTAGTAGATGTGTATAGTCATTGCCAATGGGCCGGACACACATTTTACTCTATAGATATAAGATGAATAAGAGGGTAAGTGTGTAGAGTCATTACCTGGGGCTGGGTGAACATTTTTTCCTATAGAATTATGGTTAAGTTAGCATGTATAGCTGATGTTCGGGCCAGATGTACATGCTACTTATTAGAAGTAATTGGTAAATATGTATAGCCCATATCTAGGACTAAATTCACATTTTACCATATGGATATGAGTTGGTAAATGTGTATAGTCAATGTCAGGAGCCGGGTACACATGTTACCTTATAAGTTTAAGTTAGTAAGTACGTATAACCGTTGCCGGGGGCTGAGTACACATGTTATTTTATAGACGTAAGTTGGTAGTATGCATAGTCATTTCCAGGGGCCGTGTGCATATTTTATTTTATAGATATAAAACCATATCCGAGGTATATGTATAGTTGTTGCCTAGGGCTAGATACATATATTAATTTGGATTGGTATTCGAGTTATTATTGGCTTAAGTGCTTATCACACTTAGGCAGCATTGAAGTTGTCATTTGTATACTAATTTATTCGATTGGTATTCAATATAGTGTTGAATCGCACTATGCTTGAGATCACAGTAATATGTGTATAGTTTAACTTGATAATGCTCTTGTAATGAGCTCGATTGTGATGTTATATGAGAATTCAATGTAGTGAGTTATTTTATTTTATTTAATGATTGAGCCTCTAGTATATTACTTAAAACAAAGAGAATCTTGATGGATGATTTTGAGAAAGTGCCTTAATGCATTCATTTTTGAATCTTAGAAATTATTTGATTATTAATAATTTATTTAAGTTTTATTTTCTTTTTATTGCTTTAATCATTAGATTGTGGATTAAGAAATTCTTTATGGTTGAGTTCCGTAGTTATTCTTGTTCACTCACTGGGTAATTTTCTTACAAAATTACTTACACTCTTTTATTTTTAAATTTTCAGTATATTACTTATTTAGCTAATGGTTGATGGATGACAGTGCAGTAGACTACAATAATCTATAAAGTGGTCGAGGCAGAGATCTCTAGAAGTTGAGAGAGAATTATTAGAACCTATTATGTTATTTTATTTGAAATAAATTGTATAATAACCAATACTCTTATAGTCGTATCAACATATAGATGTATGGTGTGGCGACACCAATTTATTTAAGTGTATGAAAATATATATTTTTGCTAAATTGTAGCAAGCCAATTGCCATCAAATAAAATTATTGAAGATGTAATGATTATGGGTTATCTATAACTAAATTGTAGTATTATCATTTTATGATATTTGTTGTTAAGAGATTCTTCATGTTAGACGAGGTAATATTTCTCCTATCATTATTTCATTAGTTAAGTATACTAGTCAAGTTAATGATATATAGATAGGAGTGTTACATTTATGCAAATAATCAAAATGATATATTTTGACGTGAAGCCTATGTGGATCGACTCAGATTTTTTTGATGGCCTGTCAGCAAAGTTTCACCGGATTTTTAATCATCGGTGCATAGAATTGTAAAAATAAAAAAGTTTATACATAAAATTACTAAAATTAAAAGTATATGATTAAATTGTAAAAAGCGGTAAATTATATGTATTTTTTTTTGTAAATAATTCTATTTTTCATAAATAAAATATTAATATTAATTTTAAATTTATATCAAACACAATAAAACAAAATATAGAATTCATTTAAAATAAATGTTATTTATTAAATTAAAAATATAAAACTAAAAAAATATTCACAAATAAATTTGATTTAAAATTTATTTAAAATGAAATATATTTCTTAATAAAATTACATCAAGAGAAAATTACATTAAAAAAATTCTAACTTTTTAGACCACTTGTAAATAAAATTATAATCTTATTTTATTATCAATTTTACCCATAACATTTCAAAAGTTTACAAAATCAGCCCTCTATTAAAATTTCTTTAATCGACAGTTGACGTGTCCTTTAGTGACTCTATTTTTCTAACACGTGAGACTTGCTAGTGTCGAGTAAATTTAAATAATTACATAAAAAACCCTAACTTTTTATTCAAATTATAAAATAAACCTTAATAAAATAATTGAATACATTTAATTAAAAATTAAAAATTAAAAATTTATCAAAATTATTAGAATAATTTTAATAAAAAAATAATAGAAATAATTGTGCAATTTAATAATTTACTATTAATGAAATATTCTCAGGTATTTAAAAATTTCATAAAAAATATATAACAAAATTAAACACATATTTTAAAATTTAAAAAAGATGAAAATTCAAAAAGGAGAAACTATTATTGTCTATTAGTGATAAAATTATAATTAAAACTATTTTATAACGAAACAAAAACTTGTTTTTATCTTTATATTATGTATTTTATTACGAAAATATTATTATTTATTCTTTTATAATAAAAATATGAAAAATTTAAAAATATAGTAAGAAAATTTTTATAATACAATACATAAAAATTAAAAAAAAATTAAATTTTTTTTTTTATAAATTTAATCTCAAAAATAATTTATTAGTTATCAATAATTGTTTCTCTTTTTTTTTATTACATTTTTTTGAATTTTCAAATTTTTATATTTTCTTAATTTTAAGATATATGCTAAATTATGTGTTGTATTAATTTTTTATAAAATTTTTAAACATTGAAAAATATTTTATTAATAATAAAGCATTGAATTTTACACTTATTTCTATTATTTATTTTATTAAAATTATTCTAATAATTCTAATAAATTTTAAAATTTTTAATTAAAATTATTCAATTACTTTATTAAAATTCATTTTACAAGTTTAATAAAGGTTAAAGTTTGTTATGTAATTATTCAAACCCACTCAACACTTGTGGATCCAACGTGTCAGAAAAGTAGGGTTCACTAACGGACGCGTCAGCTGCTTGTTAATAAAATTTTAAAAGATGGTTAATTTTACAAACTTTTGAAATGTTATGGGCAAAATTGATAGTAAAATTAATTATAATTATATTTGCGAATGATCTAAAAGATTAGGATTTTAATTTTATGCAATTTCTCCTTAAATCAAACACTATGTTGAGAGTCATTTTATAATACAAATAATTTTATTTATACAACTGAAATTAAGACCATTAGATTAATTATTATTTAATTATAGTTATTAATATATTTTACAGGTATTAATACACTAAAATAATAAATAGTTGTAATTCAATAAAAAATTATCTAACGGTTCTAATTCTATTTGTATAGGTACAAACATTTGTACCGTAACAAAAGCCCTATGTATTCAACATCTCTACTATATATTTATTATAACTACAATTATCTAAACACTACAAAACTTCAAGCAGCCTGGCTAACCAAACATAAGATAGTATTGGCTTGCCTCTGCTGGAAAATAGCAATATTTTGTAGCCCACCAAATCGGATACACAGTAGCCTGAAGAGCAATTCTTTTATGGGTAATTTACCAACGCTTTCCTAAAATTTATTCTAATTTACTAGTTTGTCTCTATATTTTTAAAATTTAATTAAATACTTCATCAGGTTTGATGTTATTAAATATTTTCACTTCCGCTAACTAAATGTTCACTCAGGTTTACAATAAAAATATCAAATCCGATGAGATATTTAATTAGTAGAAGGATGAAATAGTTAATAAAATCAAAATTAAAGAGATTATTAGTTAATTTTTGAAAATATAAAGATGAATTAGTGAGTTTGGCCAAATCTCAAGGACGTTAGTAAATTACCTTTTTTTATTAAGCATTCAAAACTTTGTGAAACAACAAGAAAGAACCATATCTCTTCTTTGAACATGGAAGTATCAACAGAAATTCTTCGTCCCACCTTGCCACAATTTCCTCCTACTGTGTGGGGCTGTAGCTTTGCTTCACTTTCACCACAAGACGAGGTGTGCATCGCTAATAGCTTCTTGCTTTTCTTTTTCTTTAACATTTTCAATAGATGTCTTTTGGGCATTTGTGTGTGCAACTGCACCTGTTGAAATAATTAAGTCTTTGCTTCATTATTTTCAGCTATATTTTTAAATTGGCATTTACTATATTTGAACAGGAATTCGAAT
>CATIWO010231262.1:0-24157 GCA_949673435.1 Macaranga tanarius | reverse complement strand
GTTGTTGTGTATTGGTAATATGAGGATTGGTTGCCAAATGATGATGTTGGAAAATAATGATATGTGTGTATATTATTGTGATTATGGGAAATGGATTGTGATCATAGAAGGAATGTTGGTAAAATATTATGATAATGATTTATTGAGATGCAATTGCATGGAATGATATGGTGATGTTGGAAATATGAGCCTGATTGGAACTATGATGAAATATTATTGTGATTCACACGAAAGTGTGATATGTGAGGAATGTGGGGATGTGTGATTATGTGATGGGCAAGTTGAGCCGGGCGTATAGCTACCTATATGAAAAATGAGACTGAGTCGGGCGGATAGTGTCACTAATGGCCATTGGATTGATATTAAAATATTGTGTGATGAGCAAGCTGACCCGGGCCTATAGCTACCCAAAAATGATATGTGAGATAGTGAGACTGAGCCGGGCGTATAGTCTCACTAAATGGCCATTTTTTTGATATTTCAATTGTGAGAAAAATATCCAATAAGGTTAAGTGTGAGGAAATTATATGAGGAAAGGTCTATCCAAATACTAACTTGCATAAACATGCATCATTGCATCATATTTACACACATGATGAATATGATCTGAATGTGAGAATTATGATATGAATTGACTGTGAGGACTAATCCGGTCGGATATTGCACAGTGAGAATGAATCATGAATGTGTGAACTCATGAAATATTATGAATTTGGTTATGAATAGCAAATATATTATTGAATGTGATAATATATGATTAGGCGATGGAAGTTGATGAAATGATGAATATAAATACATTGTGCTTATTAATGAGTTTGAGTGTGTGATGGAATGTTTAAATATAAATAATAGATGTGGATGCTCTTTAAGTGTGAATGATTGATATTATGAGTTGATGAATGATTTAGTATGCTTAACATGTGTTATGGTAGCTTGATTTGAGTTAGAGTCATGCATTTTGACATCACCACCCATTTCAAGGGTATTTTTTTGTCAATCCATATAAATGAATAAGGTCTAGATGTCTTCATAAAAGTTATAGCCCTCTGCATTAGCTTTCCATAGCCTCTTGAATCACTTGAATCCAAGTTCGGTAGAGGGAGTTATGGCCGAAAGAGTACAATGTGGTCCGAAGGATCGAGTCAGGTGAATAATCTGCGCGTCGGCACGAGTGTGCCGAGTCGTACCTGTGACTCAGGGCGCCGACTCAACACGACTCAACCCTCATTCTGCATACTGTTGTCTTCATATTTTAACCATAACTTTAGCTATAGAGCTCCAAATGAGGCGTGGTTTAATGCTACGGAAACTTTAAAGAGTGCTCTAGAAGTTCTATATTTTGAGGTTGGGTAGAATCTATCTTTAAAATTCTTAAAATGAGCCTGAAATTTTATTGCTCACTTACTCCTTCTACATTTGGTCTCCTGCACGCACTCGATGTAGTGCCAATGGTTATGGAACTTCATAGTGATTACTTGTGGACTTACTAAAGGATTGTAAGGCTGTTTTATGACCTTGAGAATATGCCTTATACATTGGATTTTTATAGTTAATAAATCTATTATTATGAGTTTACTATTTGTATACAAATGTTTAGTAATTGCTTACTGAGTTGCAAGCTCACCCCCCTCCCTTTGCTGTTGAAATTTTCCAAAAACTTGTTTAGACTTATCTTGAAGCTTGTATTGGAGTCTTAGGTGGGCCGTAATGAGTTGGTCCATTCGACCTTCATCCTGTATATCATGTCGGCATATTTGTATGTCTATTGTGTAAATATTGTTATATGTACATGTATGTGATATAATAAGCAATGTATGCTCATATGATAATTTGTATATATATTACAAATGAATACAGTTGAGTAAAGATTTTTCTTATGCCACATTCATGGTGGATTGTTGCCACATATATGATGGTAATTGAGGGCATCACATTTAATGGTATCAGAGCGGGGATTAGATTCCCTTAGGACATGAGTATGTGATTCATTCATGGCTGGCATATCATGCATAAATCATGAGTTTTACATAGTGATGTATGTTACATATGTCAGGATGGAAGGACACCAAGCTCTATTCATCAACCCAAATGAGTATCTGAGTCAATTATAGACAAATACTTATACATGCTTTATATGAGCTTGAATAATTTTCATTTATAACTCTTTATAAGTTGTATACTTTTGTATTTTGAGATTTGATGGAATGATGAAAGAAATGAACTAAAGCAAGTGGATAGCCCTATAGATGAGAACTATGAAAGATAGGAGAGCAAGGTGTAAAGGTTTCTATGGGTATTAGTAATTATGCTATAGTAGAGGAATGGCTGTAAAATATAGAAAGAATTCTATATCAAATTGATTGTATTGATGCAAAGAGAATTAGTTATGCAGTGTCATTGTTTGAGCAAGATGTCCTAGGTTGGTTGAAGATAATATTGGAAGGTAAAAATGTACTAATGACTGTGGTTAGGATAGATTTTTCTTTCAAAGAATTTATTAAGAGATATATATATTTAGAGGCATATGTAAACAAAAAGAAGATTGAATTCTTTGAGTTAAGGCAAAATGATTTATTTGTGGTCATTTATGAGGCATAATTTGAGACATTATTGAAGTATGTTTTAAAGAGGTAACAACTGATGAGTCAAAATGGAAAAGATTGGAGAAAGGGTTTAACTTAGAAATTAAGAAAAGAATGATACTTTATATATAGAGAGATTCGGTGAAAATTGCATCATATGCTGATAAGGTTATATAGGGGAAGAAAACTATAGATGTATTTATTGATTTAATTCTAACTAGTGGAGAATTGTTTTCTAAAAACTCTAGTTATCAGCGAAGTGATTATAAAGAGCGTGATGTGTGACAGTTTAGCGAAGTGATGGAAATGAATAGCAAGAGAATAAAAAGAATTCGACAGACAAAAAGGGAATTGGTGGATATACATTTATTTTAAGTACAACAATTATGGCAAAAGACATTCAGATGAATGTTGGGGTCTTAAATCAAGGGAAATTTTGTTACCATAAGGAAAAGGGTTACTTCATCAAAGAATGCTCAATAAAAAGAGACTGTTGAAGAATCTCAATTAATTGAACAATGTGCTATAAGAAAGGAAATGTTTTGAATTAGTAATAGACCCTATGGAAGTGGAGAGAGTGAGGAAAGGGAAGTTAACACTTTACCAAATTAAACCTATTAGACAACTTCAGAGGTAGGCTAGAGGATATGCCATCTTACAGTAAGAAGGTCCTACTATATCAAATAAAGATATGGGTATCTTTATTTTAATTACCTTGATGAATTTGTAATGATAGATTTTAATTAATTCGTGTGGTTATTTACATGATTTGGTACTATGTAACATAGTATAAATGGAGTGAATTGACTTATATGTGTTTCTATGCTTGTAGGATGTTGAGATATGATAATAGAATTCTATTTAAGATTAATAATTGGTATGAATTACATGTGAACTTAACATTTATGGATTTAGAAGGAAGTTTAGTATTATTTTGAGAGTAGAGTGTATATAGAACCAATATGATTATTTAACTTATTATGTAAGGGAATAGTTATACATATTCGAGGACAGAGAAAAATAGAGATAGTGAGTAAAGAGAAAACTATACATGTTTGTTGATTCCAATTACGAGTATATTATAGGTGATTTAAAATGTACAAGAAGTCTATCTAAGGGGTGTTGAGGATTTAATAAAGATTAATTAGAGAAGAATGGATGAATTTATAATTATATAATAGTATCATGGAAGTTGAAAGAGATAAATGAAGATAAATGGATGAATCAAATAGTATACTGCGGGGGAATTAATTTCGTTTATATAGAACAAAGATGATGGTGAGCAATTACATGTAGATTATGAATTATTGAACTACTTTTTAATGAAGACTAGTTATTATTTGTTATTA
This sequence comes from Macaranga tanarius, assembly GCA_949673435.1. Lineage (NCBI taxonomy): Eukaryota > Viridiplantae > Streptophyta > Magnoliopsida > Malpighiales > Euphorbiaceae > Macaranga > Macaranga tanarius. The sequence goes on along the minus strand of CATIWO010231262.1, from coordinate 20,226 downwards.
AGTGATGATTTATTTGACTAATAGAGAATGTTACAGTATTTCAGGTAGGGATAAATTTAAAACTTAGATATTGATAATTTTTGGATAGCAGAATGTTCTATTATTATGATGAGATATGGATTTTGGTAAGGAGATTATAAATTTTTGGTTATGTTATTGGAATTGATTAATACATTAGTTATGATTAAGATCGTATGGGAGGAATTCTTTGGCTTGTGATTTAGAACTCTTTATTATTAATTATATTTGAGAATTGAAAGACAGTAATTGAGAGAAAATGATGGAAGTCTGAAATGTGTTTTCACCCAAAATGAATTGAGTTGAGGTAACAAGGATGCCATGAAATCCAAATTCATTCCACTGGTGGTCAATAATAAAGACGACGTGGAAGAGTATGATGTATGGAAATGGAATTTCAGTTTTTACAGAAGTTGCAATTACTAACAGTATTAAAATAGACTCATAGTACAATCTCTTGTAGGAAATCAGAATTTATGGGATTTATGTACATGAGTTTATGATAAATCTATTTGTAGATAAAGAATTGTATGTGATTAATAATGCTTGTGTGATATACTGAGTGAGAATATTGTGGACTAGGTATTGCATATGTACTATCATGATGAGCATGCATATGAATGTTATAGACTTACAATGATAATGATGGAAATGCATGAATTTTACTTGTCATTTATTCTTTGTGTGATTGTGATAAGTATTAAGAATAAACTATGATTCTTGAGTTGTGTTATAGAATGTGATGAGTTTAGAGATAAATGATGTTGATGTATTTGTTGTGCAATATGCAATTGAATGTATGAGATAGTATTGAAATTATGATTGTAAGTGCATATAATTCATGAACTTGAGTTTGGTTCATTGAATATAATGATATCATGTTTGGGAATAAATGTGGATATGATGTGTGTGAGTTGTTAAGATATCAATTAGCTAAGTATCCATCGGCAAGGCAAATGATCTCAAATAGTGGGATTGAGATATGAAAGTGAAAATTTTTGCATTTATGTGAATTATTGAGATGAATACAAACATTAAATAAAGGATTGAAATTTGAGATTTATGAGATGTATATTCAATTACCTAATGTTTATATTGACATATTTTTTTTTTCTATTATGGAATTGGTGGTTGTAGGAGTTGGAGATAATGATATGAAAATGCACACATATTTGGATATATATATATATAACCCTTTATATGTGAGTTAATTATGAATATTGAATGATATGTTAATATAGATATATTTTGAGCCTCATTTGAGTGTGAGACAGTATGTAATTGTAGTGTAGTGGATAGCTAAATCAATTGAAATTGTTTATAGAAGAGTAGTATTTTTATTGTAGGATTGGCCCTACTTTAGTAGGGAGATATCTATATTTTAAGAGAGGTTCTGCCAAATTTTTGGTAGATTCCTCGTAAACTGTGCTTTTATCATTAGGCTCTTATGATAAAGTCTAGTGTGCAAAGGACGAGTTATGATATATGGGTTGTGTTATGAAATATTGAGGATGGTATGGATATGCTACAAGTGGATTACTAATTTAATACCATGGGAGATTAATATATGCATTATAAATGTGAATGTCTAAAAAAAGCAGTGGAAGAAGAAAGAGATTCCAATAGTAAAGGTGAAATGAAATCACCATTTACTTAAGAAGTAACATGGTGGGTAGAAGAGTTAATAAAAAATATCTATACTTGATCCAGTTAAGTGGTGAATAGTAAATTTCGGGATAAAATTTTTATGAGGGGAGAATTGTAACACTCGGGATTTTAAGAGCACTGTTCATGCATAGTAATTTCTTAACAGGGGGAGTAGAGGTATGAGTTGCATATATATGGGGGCATATGCATTTTGGTAGAGAGGGGTATAATTGTAAGATAAGTTTGGACCTAGTTGTCAATTAGAAAGTTGTGGATTTTAGGTAATTGTCCAAATTCATTAAGGGTGTGTAGAGAGAATTGGTGATATTTGTATATATCATTATAGATTATTATATTTAGTGGTTTATGGGATAAATAGGCATTTAATGGTTAGTAGGGAGTATTAAATTAGAGGGAGCAATTGGCAATTTCTAATTGGTGGGATTAGTATATGAGAATAAGTGTGTGTATGTTCAGTGTTGTGTAGAGAAAATAGTAGAAAAGAAGAAGAGAAGAAAAATTAAGAGCTTTGGGGAGATTGTGATTTTCTCTACTCATCTAGCAATCTTGTTTAGGAGTTAAGAATATCAATTGGCCATTTGTGCATCATTTTAGGTAAGCCATACAATTATTTGTGATTATTTGAAATAGGTTGTTAATGCTGTAATTCGATGCATTTTCATCAGTCTGATCATATCTTGAGTTGTAGACCTCTGATTTGAGCAAGGTTTGATGCTCTGAAAATTTCAGAGTGTCCTCTACAACTCTTGTATTTAAGTTGATTCTGCTGTTAAGACTGTCTAATTTGGCCAGATATTTTCTTGCTCCACAAGCCAACTCCGTTTTTCTATTTTGTCTGATTTTACTCAAAAATCCATAATTAATTCCACATATATCCAAATGGAGTAATTCTAATTGGAATTTGAAGTAGACTCATAGTCTAGCTTTAGTAATATTTTCATGATTTTTGGACATGTGTGTGAATTATTTAGATACTTTAAACATTTTAAACTTAGAGTATGGGGCTGCACTTAGTGGCATTTTATTGAGTTTGAGTGCTAAAGTCATGGTTGCTATATGTATTGATATATGGTTATGTATAGGACTTAATAAAGGGAAAGAATGCACTTTTAAGTGGAAAAAAGACCATTTTTTTATGTTGGGAGCAATTGGAGGTAAGTAATTACTTACATATGTACATATATAGATTAAACTCTATTATCTATAATTGTGTTTTCACTTAATAGAGATAAATAAATTGTGAATTAGTGATTGAGGATGTATTGTTGAGATGATGATATATATATGATGATGAAATTATATTGATTATAATATGGAATTGAATTTCTACCTTGTTGTGTGTTGGTAATGTGAGGATTGCTTATCAAATGATGATGTTGGCAAATAATAATATGTGTGTATATTGTTGTGATTATAGGAAATGGATTGTGATGATGGAAGGAATGTTGGTAAAATATTATGATAATGATTTGTTGAGATGCAATTGCATGGAATGATATGGTGATGTTGGCAATATGAGCATGATTGGAACTATGATGAAATATTGTTGTGATTCACACGAAAGTGTGATATGTGAGGAATGTGGGGATGTATGATGGGCAAACTGAGCCGGGCATATAACTACCTATGTGAAAAGTGAGACTGAGCTGGGCGGATAGTCTCACTAATGGCTATTGGATTGATATTAAAATATTATGTGATGGGCAAGCTGAGCCGGGCATATAGCTACCCAAAAATGATATGTGAGATAGTAGGACTGAGTCGGGCGGATAGTCTCACTAAATGGCCATTTATTTGATATTGAAATTGTGAGAAAAATAGCCAATAAGGCTAAGTGTGAGGAAATTGTGTGAGGAACTATCCGGATACTAAGTTGTATAAACATGCATAATTGCATCATATTTACACACGTTATGAATGTGAGAATTATGATATGAATTGATTGTAAGGATGAATCCGGTCGGATATTGCACAGTGAGAATGAATCATGAATGTGTGAACTCATGAAATATTGTGAATTTGGTTATGAATACCAAATATATTGTTGAATAAGATAATATATGATTGGGTGATAGAAGTTGATGAAATGATGAATATAAATACATTGTGCTTATTAATGAGTTTGAGTGTGCGATGGAATGTTCGGATATAAATGATAGATGTGGATGCTCTTTAAGTATGAATAATTGATATTATGAGTTGATGAATGATTTAGTATGCTTAGCGTGTGTTGTGGTAGCTTGATTTGAGTTAGAGTCATGCACTTTAATATCACCACCCATTTCAAGGGTATTTTTTTTGTCAATCCATGTAAATGAATTAAGTCTATATGTCTTCATAGAGTTGTAGCCCTCTGAATTAACTTTCCATAGCCTCTTAGATCACTTAAATCTAAGTTTGGTAGAGGGAGTTATGGCCAAAAGAGTGTGACATGGTCCGAAGAGTCGATTCAGGTGAATCTTTTACGCACCTGTGCCGGCCCGACACGAGTGTGCCGAGTCGTACCTATGACTCAAGGTGCTGACTCGGCACGACTCAGCCCTTTTTCTGTGGACTGTTGTCTTCATAGTTTGACTATAACTTAAGCTATAGAGCTCTAAATGAGGCATGGTTTAATGTTACAGAAACTTTAAAGAGTCCTCTACAAGTTCCATGTTTTGAGGTTGGGTAGAATCTATCTTTAAGATTCTCAAAATGAGCTTGACATTTTATTTCTCACTTGCTCCTTCTGCATTTGGTCTCCTGTACGCACTCAATGTAGGGCCAATGGTTATGGAACTTCATGGTGATTACTTATGGACTTACTAAAGGATTATAAGGCTATTTTATGACCTTGAGAATGTGTCTTATACATTGGATTTTTATAGTTAATAAATCTATTATTGTGAGTTTACTATTTCTATACAAATATTTAGTAATTGATTACTGAGTTGTAAGCTTACCCCCCCTTTGATGTTGAAATTTTCCAGGAACTCGTTTAGACTTATCTTGAAGCTTGCATTGGAGTCTTAAGTGGGCCATACCGAGTTGGTGCATTCGACCTTCATCCTGCATATCATGTCGGCATATTTGTATGTCTATTGTGTAAATATTGTCATATGTACGTGTATGTGATATAATAAGCAATGTATGCTCATATGTGAATTTGTATATATATTACAAATGAATACAATTAAGTAAAGATTTTTCTTATGCCACATTCATGGTGGATTGTTGCCACATGTATAATGGTGATTGAGGGTGTCACACTAACAGTCTAAGGTCTTGATTGGTTTTGGTGCTAAAAATTGCATTCTACTGGTAAGCCATGTTGGGTTATGATCAGATGGGCCCTTTGAAAGTGAAGTAAGTTACAAGAAGGGAAAAAATTCTACCCAAGTAGGAGTAACTAAAGCTCTATCAAAACAACTTTGACAAAAACAACTTTTCCATGTAAATAATGAACCATGAAGTTGCAAATCAACCACTATAGCTCAAGAGGTAAATTCATTAAAATAACTCATACCCATAAATATCTCGTAAATATCCCATCAGCAGTAGACCGCTCAGAAGGGGAGCGTATCTGGTTAAAGTTTCTAATAAAAATAAATGGTATATTAGTCATAGATTTCAAGAATTAAAATAAACTAAGCCAAAAATCCTATTGTAACCCGAGAGTTGAAGGAGCATAGACACCCACAATAATGTAATAAAAATTATGATTAACTAATGTTCCTTTAAAAACTATCCACTATAAATTAGAGAAATATGAAGATAATTAAAAAGCATGTGTGTCCTAAGATATTAAAACACCACGATCGATATTAATAGCATCCAAGGCATGCCACTATATGTCACCAATACACCAAAATTGTCATACAACAGAGAAATCAACACAGTTACATTTTATTTCTTAAAGAACAACCAAATTTGCATTCTTAGAAAGCATTAAGCAATATAGATGCTTACTTATAGACACACCATTTAATCCACGATAGTTCCAATAGATGATAGAAATCATTAGAAAAGAGAGGAGAAAATGACAAGCTTAAGCTTATATAGCAGACTCTACCTAACACTTAGAGTTTGTTAATAGTCCCTCATATAGAAATTGAACAACTTATTCATCATGTTTTATGAAACTAAAACCCAATGTCTTTCCCAATTGAAGAGCTACCTCTACTTATGCTAAAAGAGATTCAACATTATAGGAAGAGGAGATGTTAAGAACTTGGTAATTTACCCTATAGATGTCACTTGTAGATAGCTTCTAAGGACTAAAAGTATTTGACAAAGTAGAAGGAATCTGTTTGTGCTTTAAACTGAAATGATGGATCTTCATTTTGTATTTGTATGATTTTTCTAGGAAAACATTAAGGTTGAATAATAACTGATTAAGTTTGAGTAGGAGTAGATGACGTGTGCCATTCTAATTGTGGTAAATTGTCACTGAAGTTAGAGAATCAATGGGGACCAATATAGAAATGGCAGCTGGAATAGGATTATTTAAATATAAAAACGGAGATGCAATAGATAATTACACTAGCTTTACAACTAATTACAAAAATTTATATGAAATACGCTTATCTAATTGATTGCCTAAGCTGGAATCAAAAATTAAATTTAAGAAGTCAACGGTTCTAAAGTCAGCTAACATCTCTAAATTTATAGCTTTATTTAATAATTCTACATTAGGATTGTCAGCATCAAATTCAGTATTAGAAATTAAGAATTCTGATGGTAGCAATGATGAAACATTAATAGGGAACCTTAAGCATTTTTCCTCATGGACACCAATGGAAAAGTTAGTTCCTTGAAATGTAACCTGAATGGATTCATCAATAAAATTAAAAAATGAGGTAGATATTAAAATCCTAGCAACATCAAACTAGGTCTTGCACTACGTGATAGAATCAATAGAAATAAAAATACCAAACTATGAATCGAACCATTAAAAAAAATACTCCAAAGATGTAAAGGGATGCCATGACATTTTAACCATACTAATCGACTAGTAGATAGAAAACTGGGATGCCGATTGCCAATTATGGTGAACCATTAATCTAATAATTCCTTTGAGTAGATAATGATCTATCTTTTTTTAGATATAAATAAAAAAGTAAGAATACAGCATATCGATTTCTCATCTCTTCAATATTCATCTCCTTTGGAATCTCCAAGCCATGTAATAAGAACTTAGCGAAGGAAGCAATAATAACACCGCAATCACTATAAAAAATACATTAATGACATGCAAAACAAATGAAAAAAATTAAATATAAAAACTTACTTATTCTCTTGAAGTGGAAGATCAACAACAAGAACAACATCAAATGGATCAGTCAACTTCTTTGAAGAAAAAATTCCAGTATTAAAATCAATATCTTGCCGAGAAGACCAGAAATCAAGAAGTTCAAGAAAAATTAGAAGTAAAATACTATAAGCTTCCATATTCTCAAAAATTATCTTCTCATGCTTCGGACTCCTCATAGAATCATACATAAATAAGCACCTTTCCTTGAAAGTCAACTTCCCTAAAATCCAATGTTTCTCTTTCGCAATAAAAATAGGAAGAGAACATGATTAACATCAAGCCAAGCAGTATTACAACCCATGAAATACCCAAGAATATATTCAGCAGTATATTGATTCATACAAACAAATGAAATATCCTTACCACTGCTCAAATATCTTTCATATAAACCTTAAAGACGTTGATCAAAAAGATTGTTTGTAGTTGTAAATCTTAAATAATTTTTAGAAAAAACTCTACCCTTCCTCCTCAAATAGTAAAACAGAATATCTATATGCTGCAAACTAGAAAAAAATATAATCAATATATAAAAATTGAACAATACAAATCTGAAACAATTATAGAAAATGTAAAGAATAAAAACTTACAAGAGAAGAGAGACAATAACTACAGTAATTTAAAGTATGAAACCAGGTCTTTCTTGTGATGATATCTCCTCCAAATTTAAAACTAGAAGAAATCAAGTCGTCTTCATCAGAATAGAGCTTCTTCCTACAAGTAAAATAAAGTAAAAATAAAAGAAAAAAAATAAATAAAAGATACTAAACATTCACCATCACATACTTATTTTTCTTCTTCAAGCTAACTTCGATCCAAAGATCGAATTTAGTCTATCTGTCAAACCTCAAAGGTTCTTCAAACTTCAAACTAAAAGGAATTAAATCTGTCGAGATAGAAAACTCTTTGTTCTCCGTTGAAACTTCCATAGAAGAGCCAAACTCAGTCATAAAAGGAGATTTTATTACATTAGTTAGTTTTACCTCCCTTTTCTTAGCAACAGGCGTAACGAAATCACCCTTATCATCACACACATCAGTATCACCCTAAAAAAAGTCATACAAAACCATATCAGAAACCAAAAAGAAACCAAAATAAAACTAAAAAGCTAAACTAATACAAATTAAAAACAAAAATAATCATACAAAAACATATCAGGAACTATAAATCAACCAACAAGCAACTAAATGAAACTAAAAAATTAAACTAATACAAAATAAAAGAAATCATATAAAAAACCATATCAGAAACCAATAATAAATAAAAAAAGTAACAAAAATAAAACTAACAAACTAAACTGATATAAGTCATAATACAATAATCATACAAAAGCATATTGGAAACCAAAAAGAAACAAAAAAAAAACAATAAACTTAAATAATAAAAATAAAAAACAACAAAATAAAAAAACAAAGAAAAAACATACAAGTTCACCAGTCATTGCTCCAACAGCTCTAACAGTATTGCTGATAACATTAGCAACATCAATTGAAGTATCTTCCATATTCTTTTCATCATAACATAAAAACAACAAATTGTAAATAAAATCAGAAACCAAAAATAAACCATAAAGCAACCGAAAATAAATCCATAGTAAATAGAACATATACCAAACAAGAATCACTGACAGTCTCAGTTATAACACCAATAGATTTAGCAGCCTCAGAACACTGATCAATCACATCATCGGCTGCCTTCTCCCCATAACATAAAATAATACAAAAAAAACATAACAAAAATAAGATCAGAAACCAAAAGTAAACTAAAAATCAACAAAATAACATTATAAAAAAATTAAAAAATACCACTTCAGGTACATCTGTAATATCAGTAGCTTTCACATAACACTCTTCAGCTGCTTTGATAGAAGGCTCAACAGCAGCAGAAGGATCATCATTTTTTGAATATTTATTTTTTCCAACACCATCAGCAGCATCTTTTCCACTATTATCATTATTTTTTTTGTCTTTTTCTTCTACGTTAGAAGCAGAACTACCATCAGTACCTCCTTTATCATCATCCTTTTTCTTAAAAATAAAAATAGTTTCTTCATCATCCTCAATTTCTTCACCACCATCTTTTTTTTCATCACCTTCCTCTTCTTCATCAACTTTTTTAACTTCTTTTTTTTCATTCCCACCTGTATCAGTACCTACATCTTCATTTTAATAAAAAAACATTAACTGAAATGTCTTTCATATTCTTTTAATCCTAATATAAAAATAACAAATGGCAAATAAAATCAGAAATTAAAAAGTAACTAAAAAGCAACCAAACTAAAATTAAAAAATTAAACTCACACAAATCAAAAAAAAATCATACAAAAGCATATCAGAAACCACAAATCAACAAAAAAAGAAACTAAATGAAAAATAAAAAACTAAACTAATACAAATAAAAACAATCACATAAAAAGCATATCAGAAACTAAAAATAAACCAAAAGAAAACCAACAAACTAAACTAATACAAATAAAAAAAGAAACAATCATACAAAAAGCGTATTAGAAACTAAAAATAAACCAAAAAGTAACCAAAAAGAAACCAACAAACTAAACTAATACAAATCAAAAACATAACCAATAATACAGAGCATATCAGAAACCAAAAATCCACTAAAAAGAAACTAATAAACTAAACTAACATAAATCAATATAAATAAATGATACTCAAAACAATACACTATACCTCATCATCATCATCATCAGTGGCATGAATTCTAAATTTATCAATTATCATCCTTAAACAGATAAATACGGTATCAAATTCCTTGTCAACACTAGCTTTAAAAGCATTCAATTCATGCGTCAACAAATTCTATTTTTGAGAAATCTTCTTGAACTCATAAAAAACAACACAAAAATGCTTCGAAGAACCTTCATCAGTCTTCGAAATTGATGTAGAACTAATAACTTCATCATTTGAATTCCCATCACCCTTTCCCTCACTTTTATCAAAAAGTTCAACTAAACGTAACTCTTTCTTCTCTTCATCAGTAGGGAAAATATTTTTCAGCATCAACTAAAAAAATTATAAAAATAAAAAACATAAAAATGTAAACAAATAAACTAAAATTGAAATTATTACCTTCTTTGAAGACTCGGTGAAAATAACCCTCACAAGCATTTTAAAATCGGGATTAATATTAGAACTCCAATTAAGCAAACGAGGAATTTTTCCACCATTGAATTAACAAATCTTATCGACAACATAAGAACAACATTCATAAAACCATACTTGAAAAGCGTATGGAAAACCATTCGACCTATAAAAATAGCCATCTTGCTTCTTCTCATTCCCACTTAATTTTCCCTTCAAAGACTCCAATGTAAAATTAAAAACATCCCTACCCCAACAATACTGATTGTAAAAACCACAGTCAACAATATCAAAAGTTCATCGACTAACCATTCCATCTAAAGGAGAAAAAAATAAAAATAACTCAATGAAATACAATAAAGTAATCTTCAAACAATCGGCATCACAATCCCAACGTTTAGAAACAAAACATTCCTGCACTGATTGCTTGTTGATTTTTTTAATTTCACCAAAATACTTATTAATCAAACTATTTTTAGTAGAAAAAATACTCCTATAATCTTCTGTATAATTAAGACCAGACATAAGAGCAAACTCAGCAAAACCAAACTTTAATCTCCTACCACACACATCAAACCAACATGAAAACATATCAGGTTGCTTCAACTCTCTCAACAAAATGCAATGTATTAACTAACATTGCACTTCAAATTTTGGTAAGTCAAGAAAATACCCAAAACAGGTACCTCGAAACAAATCCAATTGCTTCTCATTCAACACAGCCTTAATCTGAGTAATAATGTCAAAAGAGAAGCAACATGCAATTTTGGCTGAAAAATAATCATTAACAGCCAACAAAGGCTTCCAATCCTAGAAAATAATCAAAAGCAACAACAATTCAAAAACGAAAAATAAACCAACAGAAACCCTAAAAAAAAAGCCAAAAAATATCAAAATTATCTTGCAAGCTCTTTCATCCACATTAACTTTCAATTTCTTTTTTGATTTCTCCTCACCTAAATCATGTACTTTAGAAGCCCTTTTCTTACTAGAATCACCACTATCCTTCTTTTGTTCAATATTAGAACCACCATCCTTCTTATCAACTTTTTGTACCTTCTTAGCAACTGACTTCTTCGTTATTTTATCAAAACTAACTTTTTTCCCCTTCAATAGACGTTTCTTAGGGTTTTCACCTTTCTCAGTTAAAGAAAGAGAAGATTTAGAATGAGTCTCTACCATTTCAGTTCAAAAATAAAATAAAAATAAGAAAGCAAAAAAAAAAAAATGAAGAGATGAACAAGATAAGAACATGAAAGATAATCGGTTACCAACAACATGCAAAAAAAAACCATTGATAAAGAGAACTTGAAAGAAACCGACACTAACCAACATAGGAGAAGAAGGAAGAAATGAAGCAGGACACGAAAGGAATAAAAAAAAAAAGAGGCATGCGGGTAATAAAAATAGGACAAAGAAGTAATTTCTAAAAAGTTGAGGTATGTAAGTTATAAAAGTTAAAAAAGTTTAAAAAGAGGATATTTGTATATATTTCCCATTACTTTTCCGCACATTTTATTAATTAGGAAAGTTGGAGCATGGGTTTACAATGGGCGCCTAATGTATACCATTGAGCTACATTAAATTCATATGGGTCGAAAGTGCACTAACTTGACCCTATCAAACAACCAACCAACCAACCAATCTTATTGGCAACATAAGCGATAATTGACGGAGAAACACTTGCATTACATTGGTTTGTGAACTATGAAAGGTACGGTTCAATATAGTCCACAAGCTCAACTTCGGAAAATAATGTGTAAAAAGGGGACCAAAGCCTTGTGCAACTTGCAAGTTCCAACATTAATAGGCTCTGGGCACGCATTTGTAAAAGCCAAACTACCCATCTCTGTCGCTTTTAATCCATGTGCCTTGTCTGCAAATTCGTCTTTTCTCTATCTTCATTAATTCCTAGGTAGTTTCCTTATAAGTTTCTTATCTAGGATAAAGTTTATATTTCCAATTGCGTTTTGGGTGAAAAGTGAAAAGTGAATATTCCAATTGGGTTTTGAGTGAAAAGTAATAGCCTACAAAATATAATAAAAATACATTGCAAAATCAATTTTAAGATGAAAGTGAAATAGAATGATCGTTATCAGAACTATGTCTAACTTCAAAAGTTTTAGACCCATCCAATTATTGACGAGGTTAGACCCGAATCATCATCTAATGTGATTGTCGTTCCGTTCTCCTATATACAATTATTTATTTTAGCTAAATTGAATTATCAAATTCCAACATATACAATCACAAAATAGTAAAAAAAAAAAAAACTATAAAAACAACATATAAAGAAAGTAACAAATTTTTAACAATTTTATTATTTATAATCATTATTTCTATAATTTTAGATCCTTAATTTATTCGTTTACAAATTGTGTCAGATCTGGTAATCACATCAAAATTAATAATAATGTAAAAAATGATATTTCTAATTCATCATTCTTGTACTCCACATACCACAAATAACACCATCACAAGAATATAAATAATTATAAGTCATCCACATAAATAAACACATATTGCAAATTATACCATCACAAGAATATAAGTAATTATAAATCAGCCACACAAATAAATGTCACCAAACATAATATGGCATAAAACAACATAAACTGATAATAACTTTTAGGCCTATTTGTGTGAAAATTTAACGTTTGTGGACTTTTTTAATTTTATTACAACCTTTTTATTTTGGTAAAAAAAAAAAACTCAATTTAATAAATATTTGACAATTTTAGCACAATTAATTTTTTAGTCAATTAAATAAAAATACTGACATAACATCTTATAAAAAGTTATATATTTACCCTTTTTAATTGTCTAAATCTATAATAGTCTGGTGGTACAAAAAATTCAGACATTTGAAATTTTTAGCACATTTATCCCAATTTCAACATTTTGATAAAATGCCTAAATCTAGACAGTTTATTAACAAAATAATTATTTATTTAGAATTTAATAATAAGTATAGACATGATAATAAAAGAATTAAATTTACTATTGAAAAACTGTTAAATTTATTATAAGATATATACACCCATGACTGAATTTGTTTAAATCTTGGATAGAATGTAAAAGACTCCTATTAGAAGTCTACTTCCTACTCTTTTGTAGAGTATGAGTTTTATGTTTTGTGCGTAACATAACTCAGGAATAACCTAACAATAAGGCATAATAAAATATTCTCTCTGCATAATTTTTTCCTCCTTCTTCTTCCACACAAAAATACTCTGTGTATTTTTCATTCAATATCAATCCATTGATATTTAGATTGTGAAGACATAGCCTTTGCTCTAGTAGTTAAGGCTCCGATCAACATATATACTAAGATTTCCACTACTGGAGAAAATTGTCAGTATTCTAAATCTTTTTATGATTTATTGTTCTTCCCTGTTTTTCCTTTCAGTTCAAGTATAATATTTGTTTAGATTGTAATAAATTATAACTCTACTAAAATTCTAATTTTGAATGGAGAGTAGTACGTTTATTATATAGACAAAATGAGAAAAACATATTGTTTTTGAATTAGAAGTATGAACACTGTTTAAATATCTATACAAATATATGTATAAATGGCTTGATTAAATTGTAGTTTATATTGAATTTTTTAATTTTAAAATTAAAAATATTAAAGAGAACTAAATATATAATTATTAAAGTAGAAAATTTATTAAGATTGTAATAAATTATAAATTTATTAAAATTTTAATATTGGATGCAACATAGTTAAATAGTATTTTATTATTTCTAAAAAATTTGATAAGAAAAATTAAAAATAATTTTATTAGAAAATTTATTTGCATAATTAGCCACAATCATAATCTCAATATTAAAGATAAAATATAATTGCTAAAATAAAAAAATTATTAAGATTGTAATGTTAAATTAGTAATATATCTTTTTAGATCAATAAAATAAAATATATTTTAAAAAAATTTTGTTAATACTTTTTATTTATTAATTTCAAAAATTTAAAATTTTAATAAAAATAAAATTTTGGATAAGTTTTGTTTAAATTTAAATTCATAATTCATAGATAATTAACAAATTAATGGTAAAATGTATTTGAACATAAAAAATACAATTAAACTGATGTTGTAAATATAATAAGTAAATGTCTAATATAGTTAATAAATTATAGGTAATATATTTTTCATAAGCGTAATATAATTAAGATAATTACTAAATTATTTTTAAATTTTTAAATTTTTAAAAAAAATACAGAGGAAAAGATAGGAAAAATGTTGTATATTTTTATTATAATATTTCCAATAACTAAATTAATGAAAAAATTACGTACGTTTTTTGTTTAAAAAAATTATGTTTTAAAAGGACACTAGTGTCAAATATGGAAATCAATCTCAATAGTTTTCTACCATCTCTATGCTGCATGCATATGCACTTACATACCCAAAAAATCCACAAAGAAATGCTTGAAAGAGTATAGTCCATGTAAGTTTAGGCCTGCTCTTCCTGAAATAAAAATGAGATAAATATAACTGAGAAAAATTAGCATATAATCAAATAAACACACACACACACAAATATATACATATAAACACACACACATGTATATAATGCTTAAAAGGCTAACCTCTCAAAGATAAGAGCAAGAGGAACCAAGAAAGGAATGGCAAAAATGAATCTATAAGCAACAAGAACCTTCAAGCTCATACCATCATAGGCAGCTAATTTATAGACAACACCAAGACCCGCAAAGAAGAACTGAACAACGACCATTAACAACGCTGGCCTCAACTCATGCACCCTCTTACAAAGTTTCATCATCATCATCTCAACTCAATGATATTGAAGAAACAAATGATTTTTTTTTTCTTGACCCCTTGATTTTCAGGCTTCTGTTCTGATTTTGAGTTATTAAAAGAGCAGCTGAATAGGTACCATGGATAGTCAGTCAATCAAAATCTCAATGGATTGTGATAGATATTGCTATTAGCAATGAACCAATATAAGACAAAAATTTTAAAAAAATTATAGTTTTACCCTTTTTTGCCAAGTGATAAAGGGAACATTTCTATTGGGAAGGTGTTTTTTTGGTCATTTACCTCATTACCCACGAGGGCCACGACATCAATCTTTTTTCAATCTTAATATAATAATTATTTAATGAAGTCTTTTTCCAAAGAAGGTTCTGGCACTCATTTTATTAGGAGCAAATTATATTTTTTTTCTAAGATTTGAACTAATCTGCACTCTCTTCTCTCTTATTTGAAAATTGAATTTTTACATTTTAAATTTTAATTCTATCAACATTCAAACCCTTTTGTTAACTTTTCTGTTAATTTTTTTTATTAAAATTTCCTTTATTTTATAAAAATAAGACAATTTAATTCTTAAGTTCTAATAAAATAAAATAATTTAGTCGTTCAACTTTCTTAATTGTATTAAATTTAAAAATTTCAATATTACATAAACTCATAAACTTTAAATATTTAATGCCTCCAGTAAGGAAAAACACCCTTTCAAGCTCAAATTAGAAAAGTTTACCATATTTGGAGAGTTAGGAATATCTCATTCTTCTCAAAAAGAAAAAAGAAAAAAAAAAAGCTAAAGAATATTGGCAAATTATAGTATTGCACAGAATCCATTACAATCAAAATATAATCCTTCAACATCTAAATGTGATTGCCTTTTCAGTTGCGGCCCTAAATATAATCCTTCAACATCTAAATGCGATTGCCCTTTTAATTATTCTGAATTTTGATCAAATTTTCAAATTTACTTTCACATTTTAGTCTTATTAGTTTCTATTATTATAAATTGAATCTATTTTAATTTTAACTGAGCATCAATGATGCGGCATGTTTACATAGCAGCTGCCTCACCGGATGTGAAATGTGCAGTTCTATTAAAATCTCAATTATAGTGTATAATTTAGTCGAGAAGCCGCCACCACACACTACAACAAATCTATGTTTTAGTGACAATTTTTTTATTATCACAAAGATTATTGTCATGAAATATGGACAATATGTGACAATATTAATTACTTAGTCACAAAATCTAATTTATGGTTTAGACAAAAAAAATATATGACAATATTAATCATACTGTCACAAAAAATTACAACTTTTAAAAAAACTTAATGAAATATTTTCACAAAAATAACAATAATATTTGGATTTTGTTTTTAGTGATAATTTTTTAATTGTCACTAAAACTATTGTCACGAAAAAAAGACAATACGTGACAAGTTTTTTTACCTAGTCACAAATTCTAATTTATTAATTAATCAAAAAGATAATATATGAAAATATATTATATTGTTACAAAAAGTGTCAATTTTTATGACAATTTAATAAAAAATTGTCACGAAAAATAATAACAATATTTGGGGTCTATTTTTAGTGATAATTTTTTTAATGTCACAAAAATTATTATCACAAAAAATATACAACACGTGACAAGATTTTTTACCTAGTCACAAATTCTAATTTATTAATTAATCAAAAAGATAATATATGACAATATATTATATTGTTACAAAAAGTGTCAATTTTTATGACAACTTAATAAAAAATTGTCACGAAAAATGATAACAATATTTGGATCTATTTTTAGTGATAATTATTTTAATGTCACAAAAATTATTGTCACAAAAATTATATAATACGTGACAAAATTTTTTAACCAGTCACAAAATCTAATTTCCTGATTAGTCATAAAATAATATATGACAATTTGTTATATTGTCATAAAAATTTTAAACTTTTTATGACAACTTAATAAAAAATTGTCATTTAAAATAATAATAATATTTGGTTCTATTTTTAGTGATAATTTTTTGGAATGTCATAAAAATTATTAGCATAAAAAAAATACATGACATGATTTTCACCGGTCATAAAATCTAATTTTTTGATTAGATTTTGAAATAATATATGATAATTTGTTACCGTGATAAATATTCAATATTTTTTTATTCATTAAATAATATATGACAACATATTATATTGTCACAAATCTTATGAAATTTTGTGACACTTTTCAAAATTATGTCACTGATTGTTATAAAAAATTAAAATTAAAACTTTTTGTGACAATTTTTTTTAACTAAAAAAATAGTGACAAGTTTAAATTGTCACAACAAACAATATTTGTTTCAAATTTTTTTAACGTCACAAAATTACATAAAAAATTAATAAAAAGTTTGTTGTATGAATAAACTATCTTAAGAAATATTGTTTATTTTCATAATTATTTATGAAAACTATTTTAATTTTTGTCATAGCATTTTATTGACTTACATGAACTAGTTTTACACATTATTTATATGCTTCGTTAATTGTTTGATGTACGGTATTACAGTCCAAATTTAAAGATTTTGTGAGCCATCAAAATGATGAAGGTGTCACTCCTTTGTCTAATGATGAGACGCTTGTTGAGGTTTTGGGGAAAACACCGGGATATTTTTGTGGAAAAAGTGCTGGAGTTAAGGTACCAAGTTCAAAAGGACTAAATAGGGCTAGCTGAGGAGCGTGCAAAGATGGAAATTGAATTCCACGAGAAAATGAATGATATGATTGAAACGTGTCAACAAAATTCTACTGCAGCCAATGGAAACTTCTGAATCAATAAGAGAGTTGATGAGAGATGATAATTGGTAATGAATTAAATCTAATGTCTTCTTATTAAATTTTGCTTTAATGCTGATAATATTGTTAATTTTTCTAACGTAAAAACTGTATTTATTTTTAGATTGTTGGAGCTTGTCAACTGATAGAGCATTGGCGATCTTCGTAGTTTGAAATAAGTCAAAATTGAACTATTTATTAGTTGTGTTTTTTTTTTTTGGACAATTATTTGGGGTTTTTTTCATCAACTAAGAGTTTAGTTACTAGTAGTTGGTTTTTTTCCCAAATAAAGTATTATTGTGGATGCTCGAATTTAGTTTTTCATTAAAATCTTTTATTTTAATCATGACTATTAAATATTTACAATTAGTAGTATATTCACATGTTAATTATTTTATTTTATTTTATTTCCCTTCTTACTTTTCCCTCTCATAAACTCTAATTTTCCTTTTACCTATATTCATTATTTTTATAAATAATTTAGATACTTATATAGTAATATATGATTAATTTAACACATTTGTAAATTATTTTGTGACAACAATTTTTTTCTCTTTCTCATAATATTGTTAATAATGTTAATTTTTCTAATGGGGTTAGATTAAAAAATAAGACTAAAAAATAACCCTAAGTCATTTTTCCCCTTGTCATTTCTTCTTCTTTTTCGCTCAACCTCCAAAATCCCCCTCCATCTTCAATTTCCCCCGCCCCCCTTTCTTAATTTTCTTACCCATTTTCTAATGCTTCTACTCCTTTTCTCGATCTTCTTCTTCTCACCTTCAAGATACTCAAAAGCAGGACAAAGAAATATAAATGGAACCCTATCCCCTTTGTCCCAACAAACCACTTCAATAGGCTCAAAATTTTTGGGATTTTTCATCAAACACTTAATCTGAAGCAATTAGAAAGCATTTTAGGCGATCTTCAACAATTCTCCAACCCAAAGGTCCCTTTTTTTTTTCTTTTTTCTTTTTTCTTTTTTTGACACACACACACACTCTCTCTCTCTCTCTCTCTCTCTCTGTTTCTGTGTATAAGGTAAATACAGAAGTGAATAACATAATCGCTTCTACACTTAGTGATTGATTTTGTTTTTTTTTTTTTTTCATTTTGCAGATAGAGCTAGAGCAGTACCCAACTGGACCTCACATTGCTTCTCGCATGCTCTGCACTGTATCTTTCTGCTTTCTTCTCTTTTCACTATCTTTATTATCTTCTTCTTCAAATTCGTATCTTTATGTATTTTTTTTCCTTAGCTTTCTTCTTCTTTATTCTTGTAATCACCATTTGTTTCAACTTCTGTGCTTCATGTCCTCCTCTGGGTTTTGCTTACTTTTCTGCTTTAATTCAAGAAAGGAATAGCATTGTACCTGCACTTTTTAACAATTGAAAGTTCATATATTGTATGGCCCTTCTATTATAATTTTATTGTTAATGCAACAGTAGTCGTATATTGTGAGTTTATTTCGTAATGGATAGTTGGTATTCTTTGCAATATTCAACATGATCACATTGAATAATTTATTTAAATAAAGTAAATATTTGGTGCAGAAATGTGAATTGTAATGGAGCAGGCAGAGAATTCTTTTGGTGATGTGAGCAACAAGGTTGTGGCTGATTTTGGCTATGGGTGTGGCACTCTAGGTGCTGCAGCTGCCCTTCTGTGTGCAGAGTGAATCGCATGTCTTCTCTTCCTGTCTTTCTTCTTCCTTTATAATTATTGCTGCCAGTTCGATCATTGAATGTTAATTGAATTTATATGAGTTTACTGTTTAGGCATCTCGTATACCATTTTCTTGATTAGTTTCATTTGCATACTGAGTGGTTGTTAATCTTTTTGTTTTCCACTTTATGTCTCATGTAATTCTTCATGGTGTAACAGACAGGTTATTGGCATTGACATTGATCCTGAATCTCTTGAGATAGAAGCACTAAATATTGAGGAACTTGAGGTGCTTAGTCTTTCTTTACTTAAATGATTAATGATTCTTGTGGTTCAATATATATCTGTGCAATATTTACTTCATGAAGTAGACTTGTGCAAGAGAACAAGATTTATGTGCCTTGTGTGTACCTGTATGAATGTGGGTTTCTCATGTTGACTGATTTTTTTGGTCTCTTAATCAAATGGTTCATTATTTGTGGTTAAGTGATGTATTTTTCCCTTTTTAAATTATTGAACCTGTAGTTGGACATAAATTTTGTACAATGTGACATCAGGAATTTAGGATGGAGAGGTAACAAAGTGAGTGGAACTTTTTCTATTTCTTATCCACCATACTGGATGGGAAAAAACAAATCTTTTTGTGTTAATTTTGTTAGCATTATTTTTTTTTTCCTCTAGATATTTGCTTTCAACTTCGTGTCTTTATCTGATGATTATGATCTGTCATTTAGGTTACATTATTGATACTGTTGTGATGAATCCTCCATTTGAGACCCGGAAAAAAGGTGTTGACATGGATTTTCTTTCTATGGCTTTAAAGGTAATAATGGGGACTTGCATTTTTTGGGAGATTGAGATGGGGTTTTTTCGGATTTAGCCAGGTGGAGC
>CATIWO010231246.1:0-13221 GCA_949673435.1 Macaranga tanarius | reverse complement strand
TCACACATTCATCCACAATATCAACTCTAAAGCATAAATCACTTTCAGAAGAGTGTTTCATACCTTGATAGATGTTGAATTTACAACTTTCCTCACCTACTCTTAGAGTTAGAGTTCCATCATACACATCAATAATTGCTTTTGTGGTGTAGAGGAAAGGCATACTAAGGATTAATGGAACATTTTCATCTTCCTCAAAGTCCAGGATGACAAAGTCCACTTGAAAAATGAATTTTCCAGCCCTTACTAGCACATCTTCCACTATTCCTTCTGGTTCCTTTACTATCCTATCTGCCAGTTGTAGACGAATCTTTTTTGGTCCTGCTTCTCCAAGTCCCAATTTCCTGTAAATGGACAAAGGCATAATATTAATAGAAGCACCTGAATCATATAAAGATTTTTGAAATGACAAATTCTCAACAGAACATGGAATAGTGAGGCTCCCCGGTTGCTTCCTTTTTAAAGGAAGTTTATTTGAGATGATTGCACTACACTCCTTTATAAGTGTGACTATCTCAAACTCTTGTAACTTCTTTTTGTTGGAAATGAGCTCCTTCAAGAACTTTGCATACTTCGGCATCTGAGCTAGACATTCCACCAAAGGCATGTTAATGTGGAGTGTCTTAAATCCTTCCAAAAACTTTTCAAATTGCTGGTCATGCTCCTTTTTCTTCAACCTTTATGGATATGGTACTGAAGGTTCATAAGGTTTAATTGGTGGAGACTTTGGTTTAGCTTTTTCTTTATTCTCCTCCTTCACTTCTGGTTCTTTTAGTGTCCCAGCCCTTTAATCATCCTGTTGTTCCTCTCCTCCATTTTTCTTTTCTTCATACTTCATTGTTGCTTTAGGGGTTTGAATCTCTGTACCGCTTCTCATGGTGATAGCCTTTACTTGTTCTTTTGGATTCTTCTCCATATTGCTCGGTAATGCACCTTAATTCCTTGTTGCTAATGAATTTGCTAGCTGCCCCATTTGCACTTCTAGGTTATGAATGGAAGAAGAGTGATTTCGAATCATCTGCTCCATCCTCTTTTGAGCTTCATCTTGCTGATTCATCTTTGTTGACATTACATCCTTCAATTTCTCCATCTTGCTCTCCATTGAACTTCCAGAGGATGAACCTTTGTCTTGATTAAACTGAGGTTGAGGTTGTTGCACATTCTGTCCTCCAAATCTTGGTGGTGCTTGTGGTCTCCATTGGTTGTTCCCTTAATTGCTCCAAGAGAGATTTGGATGATTTCTCCAACTTGGATTGTAAGTGTTTCCATAGACTTGGTTCTGAGGTCCTTTGAAGTTGCCCACATAGTTGACTCCTTCTGAAGTCATCCCTTGCATCATTTGACATTCTATGGTAGGATGACCTCCTTGACATAGTTCACA
The DNA here is from genome assembly GCA_949673435.1 of Macaranga tanarius. Lineage (NCBI taxonomy): Eukaryota > Viridiplantae > Streptophyta > Magnoliopsida > Malpighiales > Euphorbiaceae > Macaranga > Macaranga tanarius. The sequence continues at coordinate 11,840 of CATIWO010231246.1, read as the reverse complement.
TGAGGATGACAATGTAGACATTGCATTCATATTCACCTTGTCCATCCTTTTTATCAGAGCATCAAGCTTTGCATTCAACATGGTTAAACTGTCCATTTCTATGGCTCCAGCCTTCTTAGTAATGGTCCTCTCATTATACCACAAACTTTGTGTATTGCCCATTTCTTCAAAGAGATCTAAGGCATCTTATTGTGTCTTTGACATGATAGTACCTCTAGCTGCTGCATCAATGTTGACTCTAACTGCATGATTGACTCCTTTGTAGAATGATTGAACCAAATCCCATGTAGGAATCAATTGAGGTGGACACTGCTTCTGAAGGTCTTTGAATCTTTCCCAGCACTCGTAGAATGTTTCATTATCTCTTTGAAAGAAAAAGTTAATCTCATTTCTGATCCTCAACACCTTTGCAGGTGGCAAATACTTATTGAAAAAGGTTGTGTAGAGCTCTTACCAAGTGTTGATAGAGTTGGGTGATAAACTTGTAAACCATCTCTTTGCTCTTTCCATTAGGGAAAATGGAAAGAGGATCAATTGGATTGCATCAGGCTATACTCCATTCATCTTAAAGGTAGAACAGTACTCCAAAAATCTAAACATATGACCAAATGGATCCTCGTGTGGTAACCCATTGAATGGTGAGTTCTGGATCATCTAGATCATTACCGGCTTGATCTCAAAGTTGTTTGCTGCTACTGCCAGCCTTACAATTGGTGTCTGAGCACCTTGCACATTAGGACTCACAAAATCTCGCATGGTTCTCTATCCATTCTGAGGATTTTGAAGAACTTGTTGTCTCGGTAGGTCATTCTCTAAATCCCTTGCGTCCATTTTGCTTGGTGATTGTTAAGATATGATTATTTGTCACGAGCAGTCTTTTCTAACTCTAAATCAAGTGGTATCAATTCAAGTCCTTATTTGCTTGCACTTCATGTGATGTGCATCAAACAACAAAAATTCCTGCAATACCACAATTCAAGCTAAAATTAAAAATAACGTCTAAATCAAGCAACATAATTTTCTTACAATATCAATCCTTTGCCAAATCTCCGGCAACGGTACCAAAAACTTGATGTGTACTAATCTGCAAGCGTACAGAATCGTATCAAGTAGTAAATAAAGATATCGTCCGACAAAGATTTATGGTTGAATATTGCAATACTCACAATGCTTATTTGTTTAGACAACGAAATAGAGTTTAGAATTTCAAAAGAACAAAACTAAAATAAAAACACAAATTCAATGCAATTTTAAAGGCTAGGGTTCCTTATTCTCAATTTACCATTTCAAAGGATTGATTATACATCTAGGTCCATACTAGTTTTAATTCATTTTGAAGGAATCTTAGAAACTATAGATTTTCCTCTCAGATAAACCTATAATTAATTAGAGATTAATCAACACTAAGTTAATCGGCTCTCACAAACCTAATGCCTTTTAATTTCAATTTTAAACATAACCTTAAATCAATATTAATCCACTTAACTGTCTCTCAACTAGCTAAGCAATCAATAGGTTATTGCCATTTCCTACAGAACCTATCTCTCGAATAAGCCTATAGTGTCAATTTAATTCTAGGTTCATCAGTCCTAAAATGATATTAAGCTTAACAAAAACCAATGAATTAAATCTAGCAACCCAACATAATCACAATAAGTACATGGTCAATTCAGAATAAGAACCTTAGAAAAGATCTAGCTACTCATGTTAAAGAGAAAAGAAAATAAACAAGAAATAAAAATAATTCTGAACATAATTAAATAAATAAAAGAGTGATATAAGAAAAACCCCTTTTCAATGATGTCAAGGAAGCCTTGCTCTTCTAACTTCAAGCCAAGTATCACTTATACTTTTAACTAAACAAATGAAATTGAAATGTATTCTGAAATAGAACTAAAGAAAAATGGGAACAACCCCAAAACAAGAATAACATAAAAATAAGAACCCCCTAAATGAACATAAAATAGTTCTATTTATAGACCTAAAGACCTAGTGAGAAAGGTAATCTAACCCCTTTTAAACTCTATTTAATCAAAATCTAAGAGATAAGTCCTTATTTATCTAATCTTCAACTGAAAATTATCATCTCATGGGCTGCCACATAAGATAGGCATGGGTGTGCAAGAACGTGGCATGGCTGCACAAGAGATAACTTATTGCTGAGCTTTGTGCCTTGCACGGCCGTGCTAAATTTTGGCACGGCCATGCCACCCTATAACTTGTCATAATTGAGTCTCAAGCACGGCCATGCAATAATTAAGCACGGCCATGCTCATCCCTAATGTAGATAACTCCTTATCTTGAGTCTTTAGCCTATTCAAACTTCAAGGATTGATCCAATCTTCATCCCAATGCATCCTGCAAAACAAAATACAAAAGAAATTATCTAAAAATAAATAAATCTTACTATTTAAGATAAACTAACAAAACAAACTAAATTAACTAAAAAACTAACTAATAATGCAACTACTAAGCCTAATATGCAATAAAATAGAGTGCTTGAAATATGTGTTTTTCACACTCATAAAAAATCACCACATTTTTTTTCAGAGCTAGCAAATAGCAACCAAGGACTGCTTTGCATATACACCTCACCCTGCAGTTTTCATTTTTTTCAAACTTTATCTAAACACCTTTAGACATAGCATATTTGGCCAATGCCATCCTAAAATCTTTCACACTTTTAAAAACCATACCTACTAAAAATGTAGGCACATTGCTTTCTGGATTATAAAATACCCTTTTAGATTTACTCTTCCTAATGTTTCCATGACCATCTTCTCCAGAATCTTCATTATAACTGTGCTCAGCATCACTATCAACATATTCTGGATCAGTGCCAACCCTTTCTTCACAGCTTTCAACTTCATCGTCAATAACTACTTCTAGTACAGGTTCCTCTACATCAGTTGAATTACATTCCTCCTGAATTCATTTTAACTTTTTTGCTTCATTTTTTTAATTTGCCCTGACTGCTGCCAACTCATCATCATCACCATCAGAGCCACCTTCATTAGTAGGCTCTATGTAGTCCTCATCATGATGCTTATCTGCTACTTCATCTGTTTCAAGTTCAAGAGGAATTTCAGCTTTATTAGTAATGTTTTTAGGATGGCCCTCATCCTCATCATCATGCTTATCTGTTGAACCTATATTCTCTGCAACTTCATCTGTTTCAGGTTGAAGAGGACTTTCAGCTTCATTATTAATGTTTTCAGGATGGCCCTCATCAACTCTTACAACTCTTTCTCGGTACTGAAGTGCTTCATCTAGTTCAACTTCTACTTATTCTTCGCCATTATATTCTGCTTCTACTGCAGCTTTTGAACTACTTTCTTCATCTGCTTCTGTATCATATTGATTACCATATTGGTCTTCAGCTACTACCTCTGCTACATCTGCATTTGTACCATCCTCTCCCACTGATATTTCAACAAACACTGTGCCTTATTTGACAACCTCAACATTTATTTCCTTACACTCTTTAAATAAATCCCTTCTCTTATCACAACCTGCCTCAACTCCATCACCCATAATATTTTTTAATTCCACAGTAAATAACTCTACCTGCCCCTCATTTATACTTCCACCACCTACTGTTAAGTCACAAATGTCCCCATAATCCACCTCATTCTCAGTATTTATCAAGTTGTCAGCATTTACACTTTCCATTTCCTCATCACTGCTGACAACAAACTCCTCCATACACAATTGGGGCACAATATTAATTTCAAGTTGATTAATAAGATGTTCTATATATATCTTCATATTGACTACTTTTACCACTTTAGTGGAACCCAATATATCAATTAAAAAGTCATCATTAAACATGAATTTTAGCCCATTTTGTACTGTACAACCACTAGGTAACCAATATATTTTTGCATTATAAGAATACCCCATACTTTTAATTTTTTTCCTAATCCTAAAACACCCCAATTTATCTATATCATAAACCTTCCATTTTAGTACCTCCCCCTCAACATAGTCAACTTTGGGTCTCTCACAAATTTTCCTCCTTGATGTATCTTCAAAATTATAGCAACGTCATCATCCATCCTGTTACATTTTATGACAATAAATCCCATTAGATTTTATGAAAATAATTTGTATTTTTCCTCAAAGTTAATTGCATTTAAATTGAAATTGATTTCTATTGTAATCACACACATTTACTTTTCTTGCTTACCTTTTCAAATTATAAGGAGATCAACTCTGCCTCAGTTTGGTCTCTCCTTATCATGCACATTCAATTATCAGCTATCAAAGGCAACAAACCTTAAGCTAACCGCAGAAAACCAATAACATTTTTTTTCAATTTTCTCCCTCACAGCACATTTAATTCTATAAACCACCCCTCCTCTGCTATAAACACGAATCTGCCACGTTTATCTCATTCGCGCCATCTGTATAGTGAAAGACCAATAGAATTGGCGGTTTCAGCTTAAGCCTACTTAATTAAATTATTTCTATGTTCTTTACTTACCTTCTTTTATTCGTGAAAGACATGCATTTCTTAACCCAAATTAGGCCAAAAAATAGAAGTTATGGGCCTATTTGGGGAAAAAGTTCAAATTAGGCTTATTTGTCCCTCGTATACAAGTTGAAAGGCCTATCTGACCTTTTGTCCATATACAATAACATAGCGTACTACAAAAAGGGCTGTTAGGGAATTGGTTATCCTAAATATATACAAATGTACACCAAAAAGAAGGGACAAACCCATCTGCCCTAACAAACATAGTCAGTCTAGACCTAGAGAGTACTGCCATAACTAAAACAAAAAGGCGCAGTTACTCTATCACATGCCCTATCTCATAACAAAAATAAAGTGATATGGACAGAAATTAAGTCCAGGATAACGAAACCCGAACTCTAGTAGTAGTGATGTAAGTCACTGTAATCACTGTCAAACATCCATCAGAAAAGTCCAATATGTCTGTGTGTTTATGATAATCGACTGCTATCGGCTCTAAGATGACTCTGAAAGACAACACAGCATCAATGTCATGACGGTTATAAAATTTTACCTCCGTCTCTGCCCCATCTACCTCTATGTCCTGGCGGTCCACATGATAGCCATACTTTGTACAATACTAACAAGGTCTATCCTATGCTGTAAAGAAAATAAAAACAGAGTGGTGAGTATTTTCTCAAGAAAATATCCAATGAATGGACAGACTACAATATTGTCCCAAGAATCAGTAGGAAATAACAATAATCCAAAGCGCTTGGAAATAATCAATACAATCAACTTTCTTTCAAAATATCATTTTAATTATATACATAGCACAGTACAACATAACATAGTTTGCCAAATATAAACAGGAATAGGTTTTAAGTTGTCATCGATATAGTAGGTACCAATCAGCACATCGAAGGTCCAATCTAGGTATGCATACCGATCTATAACAACTCGGATTAGCCCCAAAGGCATACAAGAATCTCGAGTGCTATCCCAAAGATAGCTGTCATAATCTCATAACTCAATCATTATACCCTAGGTACAGTAATATCAATCAAACGTGAGTTGTTATGCCCTTGTTGTGCCTTGGACACAGTCTTATGTCTCGCAGAACCCTACCGTACCCTAGGTACGGTCTTACTACAACCACCTTTCCCTTATATGTACATGTGCTTAGAAATCACTATATTTTCATAACCAATCATGATTTCAATCAAATCAAAACTCTATATTATCTCGAGTATGAAATACAATATAAATCAAGGTTAAAAACTGATAAAAAACAACTTAGACAATATTTTGAATCACTAAGGTGCCGACTCAGTACAGAGGTGTCGCCTTTATGCCACTGAGGTGCCGCCTAAATGACACCATGCCACTGAGGTGTCGCCCTATCGGCTGCTGAGGCATTGCCTTATCACTTGCTGAGACGTCGCCTTAAGGCTTTAATTGGGCTGAGGTGTCGCCTTTGTGCATAGAGGTGCTGCCTCTGTGCAATCAGGCGCTGACTGATCACCTGTAACGTTCAAATTTATGAAAATTTTCAAGAACAACAATGAAAATTTGATCCAAATCATCCAAAAATCAACCAAAAACAAGCATAAGAATAAAAAGATTAAAGAAAAGAAGTCCACTCACTTTAATGCAAATTCCTTCTCTTTTTTCTCTCCTTTCAGCAGCGTTTCCTTCATCTTTTTTTTCTTTCTCTGTTCATCATCTTCTTCTTCTTATCAAAATCAATGGCAGTTTAGCCAAATTACAGTTTAGTCCCCCAACTTAATTTCTTTCAATTAAGTCCTTTCTATAAACTTATTTTCCTTATGATATAGTTCTAACCCAAAATAACTTAAATTATTCGGATACAGACATGACAACTATATTAGTATTGTATAATATTTGCTTATTCTTATAAGTCCTTAGTAATTTAAATTATATTTACTTAGTACTAATACTTAATAAAATACTAATTTACACCAAAATATATAATTTTGTTATACGAATATTAATTTACACAAAAAACTATATAATTTTTAATATATTTAATGATTTAAATTGTATTCACTTAGACTAATTTAACAATAAAACTATATAATTTTATTATCAAATTACATAATTTTTACTACACGTCATTATTTTAATTATATTTACTTTAATGCTAATACTAAATCATCATAATATAACATTTTTTAATATTATATTTACTTAATAAGCCTATTCACGAGCTTAATACCGAGCTTATTCACAAGGTTAACAAATGAGTTTGCTTGCAAATCTATTCGCAAGTCTATCCATTACTTTGTTTTAAAAATTATGAGTCTATTCACAAGCTTAAACGAGCTGAGGTTTGAATAGTTTGTGTAACACCCGCCCTTTACCATACATGTGAGTGACGTGCATATAGTATTTTATTCATAAGAGTTTGTAGACTTTATTTAAGTTTAAGTATGGGTATATATGTAGAGAGGGACCAAATTGAAAGGCAAGTTGGAGTTAGTTGTAGCAATAGAAAGTTATAGGGGTATTGTGTAACATGCTTATTTCATTAAGGAGTTAGTTGGTTATTTGTGATGATATTTGGGTATATTTAATTATTGTATATAGTTATTATATTATTGTTATTATTTTTTTAAGTGATAATTATAACTTAATATGTAATTAGTATAAAAGACTTTGGGGATAAAATGAGGGAGTTTGATTGGTGGTTGTGTATGGATATATGTGTGTGTATGTATTAGTGTAGAGTAAGTGTATAGATTTTTGAGGAAGAAGAAGAAGAAGGAGTTCTTGAGTATATTTTGAAGAGTTTTTATCTTACTTTAGCTAGCATTTGGGAGGTATTAGGAAGTCTCATATCCATTAAAGTCAATTTGGTAAGCTTACTTGTGTATTTTGATTGATTTTAGTTGAGTTTTTATTAGTTGCAATTTTGGGTATATTTCCTCTGTTTTTCAGTCCTTTTATTTATGCCATATCTTGAGCTATACAGCTCTAATTTAAGCAAAGCTAGACTTCTTGGAAACTTTAGAGAGTCCTCTACATTTTCTATAATTTGAGTTTGGTTTGATTTTGTTATTAAGAGGGGTAAATAGGGCTGGACATTTTACTGCTATGTTGATATCCTATTTTGCTATATTTTGGCTGAATGGATTCTAAGATCCATAATTAATTCCACACTTGTTTGAATTAAATGATTCCAATTGGAATTGGAAATAGATTCATAACTCTAGCTTTGGTAGCAATTTGGGGGTTTTTGGACTTATGTGTGTATATCTAGGTCATATTGAATTTTAGGCATTTAGTTGCACTTTATGATTTTGGATGTTTGGTAATGTTGATTATTGGAAATTGGCATATAATTATGTGTAGGAAGTGGAAGAGGTAGAGGAGACCCTACACAATTGGGGGAGCTTTTATTTAAGGAGTTGAAGCTTGTAGGTTAGTAATTATTAATTTAATGCTTACATGTATGGATTTTCAAGTAATATAGTTGTCTTTGATATATATATTTTTGGTATATAATTTTCGTATACTTTTAGTATATTTTTGGAATATTTTTTGGTTATTAATGACATATATGTGGCATATGATTTTTGTATACTTTTGGTTTATTTTTGATATATGAATGGTTTATTCTCCGTTTATAAATTGTTATGAATAAGAGCATGCGTTGCAATGAACTATGAATATTGGCACCTATATGTGTAAGCCACTTGATATGGTATGGTTTATATATATATATATATATTGTGAGAATGATGAATTACACCTGCATAATGTGAGGAATGTGAGAAAAATGTGTGTGTGGAGATTGAGCTCCACGATCTGAGACTGAGCTGGGCATAGAGTCTCAGATGTGGCCATTCATATATATATATATAAACATGTGAGATCTAAGACCGAGCTGGATAGAGAGTCTCGGGAATGGCCACTTAAATATATGAAAAATATTAAAAATAAAAAAGTGAGCTTTGTGTGAAATGTGTGTGACGTGTGTTAAAAATTTTGGCCGGCTACTAACTTGCATTAACATGCTTCGTTGCATTTTGACATACACATATTATATGTTGAATTGAGATGAGATGTGATTGTGGATTATTTTAAGATAAGTAGTGTATTCATTTAAACACATCTATAGGTATGTGTTGATTAATGTTAGTTGTTGTGAATAATTTTGAGATGTTGAATGGTTGTGAAGTTTTGGTATATTATGAATTGGATTTTCAGCTTATCGAACATGGTCAAATAGTTTTGACACGGTCGTGTAAGAGAAATCCAAGTGTAAGGAAGAAATGCCCAAAATTCAGGGTGACGCGGCACGAGTAGCCTCTATACCGAGTCAGCACACCAGCATGACTCGGCACCAGGACCAACAACTCGGGCACGACTCGGTACGGGAGCCCGAGTCAGCATCAGAGCTTGCTGTTATGACTCGGCACTTGGTGCCAAAGAAGGCATGACTCGACATTGGGTGTCAAGTTTGCACCGAAGGATGCTATACCGACTTTGCACGCCAACCCGAGTCGGCACACCTTCTGTTCCTAATTTCCTTCTTTGTATTTTTGGACACCAAATTTAATTTCAATGCACTCCAGTGACTTTTTAACATGAGAATAGCTTGATGACTATGTTATATTCCTAAAGTTCGATGGGTAGAAATTTATATTTATAATTCCTTAATTAGTTCTTAAGAAGAACTATGTGTATGTTTATTTTAATAATTGCTTATTGAGTCGCAAACTCATTTCTTTGTAATTGTGGTTTTCAGGTTCTAAATAGCCTAGCTTGAGGTGTTGCCTTGGTAAAACGCTTGAAGCTTGGTTTAGTTTTGAACTCAGGTGGGACAACAACGTGCTTAGTGTCGATCTCTCTATCCTCATGTGCATTCACCATTTTGGCATTAGAGTTATTTTGTAATGGAGTTCATGTGTATATTTTTAACAGTATGTAAAATATGTATTAAGTATTTTTAATGTATCGAACATAAATTTATGTATATATATATGAATATCTTTTGAGAAAATTTTTATCATGTCATGTTTTGTTTATTCTTTGGGTACAAGTGTATGTGGTACCTAAGGGTGCTACATTAAATGGTATCAGAGTAGGGATTAGATTCCTCAGGATACTAAACATATTGCATTCATGACATCTCATGCATGAGCTTTCAAAAACATGTAGTTGATGTGCGTCGCATATCTTAGGATGGATGAACATCAAGCACTTCGAGTTGACCCTAAAGAGTCATCAGAGTCAGTTCATAGGCTTGAACAAGCTCAACCCCAACCCCAAGGCCCTCCTCCTGCTGCATATCCTTTTATACAGAAGTTTGTTTAGATGATGAGGAATATAGGTCAACCACCTATAGGTAATGTTGTATATGAGACCTATGAGAAGATTATGAAGCAAGGTGCAAAAACTTTTGCAGGTACTACTAACCCCGCAGTTGCTGAAGAAGGGCTGCAAAGCACTGAGAGGATTCTTGACAGATTTGAATGCACCACTGAGAAGATGGTTAGCTATGTCATATCCCTATTTGAGCAAGACACTCTAGATTGGTGGGAGATGGTACCGGAGAGAAAAAATATACCCGTGACCATGATTTGGGAGGATTTCTTAAAAGAATTTACTGAGAAATACACATCGGTAGTGTACCGGGATAAAAAGAAGATTAAGTTCCTTAAATTGAAATAGAAAAAATTATCTGTGGCTGACTATAAAGTTCAGTTTATGCGGTTATCTAAGTATGCTCCGGAAGAAATTGCCACCGAAGAATTAAAAAGAAATAAGTTTGAAAGGGGCTTAAATCTTGAGATTCGGGAGAAGATGGCAATTAAACCTCTGATGTATAGAGAAGTGTTAGAGACTACTTTGAGAACTGAAGAGGTGATCACATAAAGGAATGAGGTGGAAGCCAAGAAGAAGAAAACCATAGGAACATTCACCACTTCGACTCGAACCAGTGGTACTTCATCTTTTTGAGGCCTTAGTTTTCAAAGGGGCAACTTCAGGGGATGAAGTATCAGTCGATTCAATCAATCAATTGGAGGATCATTTGGCTGAGGCTTTGGAAGGTTTGATAGCCGAAGGGGATAAAGTAGATCGATGAGTGGCTCATCAACTTCATTATGTAACAAATATGGAAGGTATCACTCGAGTGAATGTTGGAATTCTCGACTGGGTGCAAGTTACAATTACGGTCAACCAGGCCATTTCATTAGAGATTGTCCAATGAGGAGAGGTATGGAAGGATCTCAAATGATGGTGCAAAGTAATGCCGGAGAGAATGCACCTATAGTTGGTCGAGGAAGAGGCCGAGGTGGTAAAGGTTATGGAGCTAGCACTTCGGGCCAAGTAGGATCCGTTGGTCTATCTTAAGGTCAAGCAAAGGTCTATGCCATCACTAGGCAAGAAGCTCCTGCTACTCCATATGTGGTCACTAATATTTTCCCTATCTTTGACTATGATGCATTTGTATTAATAGACCCAGGATCAACTTGTTCCTTTATGTCTTTTGAGTTTGGTTTAAAAGTGCATGGAATAATAAAAACCTTAAAACATAGTTTATGTGTTTCTATGCCTGCTGGGGGTATTGTGGTAGTTAATTTAGTTATGAAAGCTTGTCCTATACTAGTGGTTGGTGAGATCTTATATGCATATTTGATAGCTATTAAACTAGAAGAGTTCGATGTCATTTTGGGTATGGATTGGTTAGCTAAACATCACGCGATTGTGGATTGTTATACTAAAGAGGTAGTTATAGATGTTGAAGGATAGAAAAAGATAGTATTAGTGGGAGAGAGAAAAGTTATACCTTCTTGTTTAATTTCAGCGGTGACAACATTTCACTTGATTAGAGATGGATGTGAAGCTTACTTGGCTAACATTATTGATACAACAAAAGTTAGTCTAGGAGTAGGAGAGCTATCGGTGGTTAGAGATTTTTCTGATGTATTCCTAGATGAACTGCTGGGATTACCTGTTAGTATAGATGTGCCCTAGGGCCATTCATGTATATAGACATTGTATATTTATCCCCATGGCAATAAAATATTCATTTGGATCAAAGTGTTTGTTTATTTGAATATTTACCCTTAGTACAATGTTAGACAAGTTTATTATCAATAGTTGATAATATGAGTGACAAACTTATTTAGTACTTGTACTATAAAAGTTCATAGTCGTAGGATTAATACATGGGTAGTATTAATCCATAGACTATCACCTCTATCTAGTTTCCTTGATCGGTATGTGATATCGATAGTGGGAGGTAGTGAGTCTCATACTACTTGATATGAGATATCAGAATAGATACGTGGATACTCATGTGATGGGTGGATCGAACTGTGACGTAAGATTTGTGATTGCATGGATATTC
>CATIWO010231222.1:0-11734 GCA_949673435.1 Macaranga tanarius | reverse complement strand
GAGGTCTTCCTAGCCAACCTTGTGTTTCAAGCTAGAGGCTTCACACTTGGGGAGCTCAAGCTTGTAGATCACCAACAACCAAAGCTTTTCGAGCGTGCTACCAACTAAGGAGTCTTGTAAGTGTTACAACATCTCTTAGTTATTAGGTCTTCATCTTGAAAGCATGATTTGGTTGATATGTACTTGATATATTGTTCATTATGTATGTTTAGCTATGTAAGAGTGCATGTGATAAGATCTATGGGCATGGAAATGTATTGTGTTGATGCAAATGTTGCAAGCAATGAAAAAATTTTAAATTTCGCACTTTCATTGTTTCTCTACACATACTTTCCTTCAGTAGCAAACTTGGAAGCCACTCTTGCTATAGTAGCAAGCTTGTGTGTGAAGACATTCAAGTTAATAATATTATATTGGCTTTGTTAATATTATAAAAGGAAGAGAAGTTGCAGAGACAACTTCTTGCTTGAATTTTGGCTAAGGAATTTTAAGAGTGAGTTTGGTTATTCTAAAAGAAAAGGAAAATTTGAGAGTGTCTCTTCTTCTTCTTTACAATTTCTTATTGTAAGGAACCAAAACATATCACAAGGGTTGTGATCTCTCTAACCTAAAGTCTTAATTGTACAAGTGTTGTACAATGCAAATCCATCATCCTTAGGAGGATAGTTTAAGTTCCATACCTTCAAAATTAAAGAAGCTTTACAAGCTCTTGGGTCATTCAAAGAGAGGCTTGTGGGATAACTTCATCTATCTTGAAAATCATCCATGTTGCAATCCATGTTTCTCGAGCTAGAGGTTTCGCGTTTGGGAAACTCAGAGCTAGTAGATTCAACAACCAAATCTTGTCGAGTGTTCTACACACTAAGGAGTATTGTAAGTGTTACTTAACTCTTAGTATATAGGGCTTGTAATTTGATTACATGACTACTTTTTTTGTTGATAAAATATTATCCATAATGCATTATTAGTTGTGTAAATGCATGTGATTTGGTTCTTGGGGCATTGAATGGATTCAAACTTGGTGCTAGTATTGCATGCTTCCAAAATTTTAAAATTCCACATATTTGGTTGCTTTGAACATCCATTCCCATCAGTAACCACCCTTTAGAGTATAAATACATGTCCTTATGCTTTATTTCAGATGAATGTTATGTAATGTTATGTTTTTAGAGAATAAAAAAATATTATACATAAATCAATATATTTTTAATATTATTTTAGTATTTTAGTGTTCTTTTGATATATGCAATAGAGTACAATTTCAATTGAAGAAGTTCAAAGAGATATAAAGGTTTCAACAAGAAGGATACTTTTTAACAAGTAACTTTCTGGAGAGCATTGGAGAATCATCAATATCAATATTATATCTTTTTCCTTACTCTCTAAATTCTTCTTGTTGTTTATAATTAATTTCAATTATGTGTCTTAACTAATTTATTATTTATTAGAATTACATTGATGATTTAGTCTTTGAACTACATCTTTTCATAACACATGAATGAATTTGAATTGAATTGAGTGCTTATTGACATGATATTTGCTTGATCACTGTATATGATGTGTAGTCGACTTGTTCACAACGAGAGTTGGGACATTTGGATGGAAACGCAATTGAATTCACTTAAAGGAAAGGAAAGTACTTGGAGACAAGAAATCCTCTTTAAAGGGTTAAAGAATTGACATAGAGCTTCATGGTTTTTGTCTTTCTCTACAATAACATGAGAGTGCTTGTAGACTCTAGATGGGAATACCCTTAATCGACAACGAGATATGCTTTTAAGGATTTTCAATTATATTCTCCAATCATTGCATATGTTTATGTTTAAATAGTTCTTTGATAATTCAGATATGTTGTTCTAATAATCATTACTTAAATTTGTGATTGAAGATTTATTTTTATTATTTATAATAGTTTTATTAATCGTATAGTAATTAGTTTAGTTGTTAATAGAATCCAATCAATCATTAAATATCTTGCTTATCCATCTTACTATTTATTCGGTTAATACAAAGTACCCAAATTCCCAGAGTTCGACGCCCTACTTATCTTATACTTAGTCTAAAAGACTAGGATAATAAGATTATTCCACATCAATTTTGGCGTCGTTGCAGGGGAGTTTGGATTTTTTATTTTTATTAACTTAGAGTAGAGAAAAGTTGTTTTAGGCTTTCATATTTGTGTTATTATTAATTTCATATACATATATAGATATTTGTTATTTAGTGTTTTCTTTGTTTGTTCTTTTACTAATATTAATATATGAGGCGTAGTAGAAGTGTTAGTGATATTCTTCTTTTTGATCCTGAAATAGAACTAACACTGCGTGCTTTGTGTAGGGAACAAAGACAAAGATGAGAGAATCACCAAAATCTGGAAAACATGGCTGAAACAGAGAGACGTACTTTAGGAGATTTTGAAATGCCGGATGTAACGGGTAACTTTGGAGGCATTGTGGCTCCACCTTTTGCAAATAACAATTTTAAGATTAAGCCAAGCATTATTCGGATGGTTCAAAACAATCAATTTGGAGGATTACAAGGAGAAGATCCTTATGCTCATATATTGACCTTTCTCAACGTATGTACAACCTTCAAAATTAATGGTATGACGGATGATGTTATAAGGCCTAGACTTTTCCCATTTTCAGTCAAGGAAAAGGCACAATTATGGCTTGCTAGTTTGCCTAGTGAATTAATCATTACATGGAACCAATTGAAGCAAGCATTTCTGTATAAATATTTCCCACCACATAAGACCGCAAAATTTTGAAATAAGATTACCACTTTTAAGAAAAATGGAAATGAGACTATTTATGCAGCTTGGGAGAGATTCAAGGAACTTCAAAGGCAATGTCCACATCATGGCTTGCCTGACTGGATGATCCCTTAAATTTTCTACAACGGGTTGACTGACGAAAATAGAAACATTGTCAATGCAGCCTCTAATGGAAAATGGATGGATAAGACAGTAAGGGAAGCTGTCATTTTACTTGAGGAACTTGCATCTCAAGGATATATGGGAGAGGAAACAACAATGACAAAAGAAAAAGGATTTTTGGAGCTTGACACTATTAATTTATTGAATGAAAAAGTGGATGCCCTCACCAAATTGGTAAGCAACTCTTGAATAAATTCTATTAAAAATGTCAATATTGTTTGTGAATTATGTGGAGGACCCCATTCATATTCTCAATGTAATGTGAGTTCTAATGAGGATGTGAGTTTTGTTTAAGGGGCTTTTAACCAAAGAGGGGGGCTGAATTCCAATTCTTATAACCCTCAATAGAGAAACCACCCTAGATTTTCATGGTCTAATCCATCTTCTCAATTAAACCCCCCATTTAACTCAAACACCAAACCATAAAATCCACCTGGCTTTCCTATGAAACCAAATAACCAGTCCTTTAATACACCACCATTAAAATATAACTTAGAAAACCTTATAGAATAATTCATCAACCAACAATCCACTACTAATAAACAACATGAGCATCAATTCAAGCAACTTAATGTAAAAATTGATCAACTTGTTACCCATAATCGAATCCTTGAAAACCAAATTGTTCAACAAGCCTCCTCAACCCTTCAACCTTTAGGGAGACTACCTAGTCAACATGAATTTCCAGCTAAAGAAACTTGTCAAGTTATAAACTTTAGAAGTGGTAGAGAAGTTAGAAGTGCTTCATCAAGCAAAAAACCAGTTGTTCATGATGACAATGATGAGGAAGTAAATGATACAAGAGTGGATGATGGAGAAAAAAATAAAAAGGATGAGAAGTGTGACAAGACTAGTCAAGATGAGCCAAATAAATCAGAGGAACCTAAAGTTAACCTTAGAACCTTCCCTTTTCCACAAAGGTTCATAAGGAGTAAGCTTGACAAGCAATTTGGCAAGTTTCTTGATCACCTGAAGGATATTACTATCACTATACCCTTTATGGATGCTATTAGAGATATACCCTCTTGGGGTAAATTCTTGAAAGACATTGTTAATCATAAAGGTAAGGTAGAGGAGTATGGGCTTGTTTGACTTGTTGAAGAGTCAAAGGAAATGTTTACAAAGATTCCACTAAAACTCAAAGATACAGGTTATTTTACTATTCCTTATAAGATTGGTGACATGGCATTTAATAAAGCTTTGTGCAATATTTGTGCAAGTGTGAGTTTAATGCCTTATTTTATATACAAGAAGATTGAAGTAGGTGATTTGAAACCTACTACCATGTGTCTTTCCATGGCCGATAAGTCTATCAAATATCCTTTAGGGGTGCTTGAGAACGTACCCACTAAGGTTGGGAACTTTATTATTCCAGTTGATTTTGTAGTAATGGATATGGAGGAGGACCCAGAAATTCCAATATTATTGGGGAGACCTTTCTTAGTGACTGTGGGTATGGTCATTGACATGAGGAATGGCAAAATCAAGATGGAGGTCAACAATGAGTCAATTATGTTTAATGTCTTTAAAATGGTTAAGCAAGAACCACTTTTAGAAGTCTGTGATAGAATTGACTCAATTGATGAGATTGATGAGTGTATGTATGAGGTGCTACAAAAGTGTGTGGGCCATAATTCATTAAATCTGTTATTGGATCAAGAATCTAAAATGGAGGCTATAAATATGCAAACTGCAGCTTATGTAAGCATGGTAGATTCTATTCAAACTATATTTCCTATCAAGCATCACAGATTTGAACCCCTACGGAAGGATGATGATCCAAAGCCTTCCTTAACTAATGAAGCACCAAGTTTGGAGTTTAAGCCCTTGTCGTCCTCTTTAAGGTATGCATTTCTTGATTCTAAATCTAAATTTCCTTTCATTGTAAATTTTGATATGCTTGCTAAAGAAGTTGATGCTTTAAGTAAAGTATTGAATAATCATAAAAATGTAATAGGATATTCAATCAATGACTTGAAAGGATTAAGTCCAACCATTGTATGCATAGAATACTTTTAGAAGAAGATGCTAAGCCTACCATAGATGCCCAAAGGAGATTAAATCCCACTCTTAAAGAAGTAGTTCAAAAAGAGGTGATACAATTGCTTGATAATGGAATCATATATTCAATTAGTGATAGTAAATGGGTGAGCCCCATTCAAGTCGTCCCAAAAAAAAGGTGGCTTGACCGTGGTGCCTAATGAGCATAATGACTTAGTCCCTACTAGAACTATCACGGGTTGGCATATATGTATTGATTATAAAAAATTGAATAAGGCAACTATTAAAGATCATTTCCCATTACCTTTTATTGATCAAGTTCTTAAGCGGTTAGCTAATTTTTCTTATTTTTGTTATTTAGATGGGCTTAGTGGTTTTTATCAAATACCTATTCATCCAGATGACCAATCTAAGACTACTTTTACATGCCCATATGGTACTTTTGCCTTTAGGCATATGCCTTTTGGTTTATGTAATGCTCCTGCCACTTTTCAAAGATGCATGTTTTCTATCTTCAATGATTTACTTGACAATTGTTTGGAGGTTTTTATGGATGATTTTAGTGTCTTTGGAGCTAACTTTGAAAATTGTCTAGAAAATCTTTCTAAAGTTCTTGATAGGTGTAAAGAGCATGGCTTGGTATTAAATTAGGAGAAGTGTCATTTCATGGCACAAGAAGGTATTATTCTTGGTCACTTAGTGTCATAAAAGGGCATTGAAGTATATAGAGCTAAAATTGAAGTGATTGCTAACTTGCCACCTCCAAGATGTGTTAAGGACATAAGGAGTTTCCTTGGCCATGGGGGTTTTTATAGAAGATTCATAAAGGATTTCTCCAAGATAGCAAAACCATTATGCAACTTGCTTGCAGAGGAGTGTGTTTTTGAATTTAATGATGCATGTGTTAATGCTTTTGATACTTTGAAGCAAGCTCTCATATCGGCACTGGTTTTACAACAACCTAATTAGGAGCAACCATTTGAAATCATATGTGATGCAACCAATTTTGCAGTAAAACCTGTTTTGGGACAAAGGAAAAAAGGAAAGCCATATGTGATATATTATGCGAGCAAACTACTTGATGTTGCTCAACTAAATTACACTACCACAGAAAAAGAGCTATTTGCAATAGTTTATGCATTCGATAAATTTAGAGCATACCTTATAGGGAAAAAGGTAATTGTTTACTCTGATCATATTGCCCTCAAATATCTTTCAAATAAGAAGGATGTTAAACCTAGGCTCTTGAGATGGATCTTAAGAGTTTGATTAGGAAGTGAGAGATAAAAAAGGGAGTGAGAATCTAGTTGCGAATCATTTGTCTAGGATGGATCAAGAAGAATTGAAGAAGAATGATGATGGCGTGTCGATCAATGAAGTTTATAGGGGTGAACATCTTTTGAATATAGCATCTAAAGAGCTTCCATGGTTTGCGGACATAGCAAATTATCTTGTTAGTGGTGTTCTTCCTTTTGACCTTGATTATAGGCAGAAGAAGAAATTCTTGCATGATTCAAAGTTCTATTATTGGGAGGAACCTTTACTTTACAAGAGATGTGGAGATGGTTTAATTATAAGGTTTATTCCTCAAGATGAGATTTACGATATATTGACATTGTCATTGCTTAGAGGTAGGTGGACATTTTGGTGCATATAAGACATCTTCTAAGGTACTTCAATCTGATTTTTAGTGGCCTACTTTATTCAAGGATGCTAGAGATTATGTACTTGCAAATGATAGGTGCTAAAGAATGAGAAATATATTTAGGAAATATAAGATGCCTTTGAGTGGGATTCTTGAAGTGGAAATCTTTGATGTTTGGGGCATAGACTTTATAGGTCCTTTTCCTAGTTCTTTGGGTTGTAAATATATATTGGTCATGGTTGATTATGTCTCTAAGTGGGTAGAAGCAATACCATCCATCACCAATGATTCAAAGGTCATCAAGAAAATGCTTAAAAAGACAATTTTCCCTAGGTTTGGCACTCCTAGAGCTTTGATCAGTGATAGTGGTTCACATTTTTGCAATCAAGTTATTGAAGCTCTTTTAAAGAAATATGGGGTCACACACAAAGTCACTACTCCATATCACCTACAAACTAGTGGGCAAGTTGAGGTGAGCAATAGAGAGATCAAGTGGATACTTAAGAAAATGGTATCTTCTTCAAGAAAAGATTGGGCATTGAAGTTGAACGATGCTTTATGGCCAAATAAGACAACTTTTAAAACCCCAATTGGCCTTATACCTTACCAATTAGTATATGGGAAGTCTTGTCACTTACCCGTATAACTTGAGCATAAAGCTTACTGGGCAACAAGGGCATTAAATTTTGACGTACAAAAAGCGGGTAGAAAGAGATTGCTTCAACTAAATGAGTTAGAAGAGTTAAGACTTAATGCTTATAAGAATGCAAAATTGTATAAAGATCGCACAAAGTTATGGCATGATAAGCATCTTTTAAAGAAGGGCTTCTGTGAGGGAGAACTTATTCTACTTTATAACTTAAGGTTGAAGTTGTTTCTTGGAAAATTGAAATCTCGATGGTCGGGTTCTTTTAAGGTAATTAAAGTTTATCCTCATGGTGCAATTGATATTATAAATGACAAAGGGGAGATTTTTAAGGTAAATGGACATCGTCTCAAGCCCTATTTGGTTGGTGAAGTAATTGATCATAGGAAGTCCATCTCTCTTTTTACCCCATGATTTCAAAAACTAATGATCAAGCTATTAAAGCTACGTATGAATCTCTCACATTTTCTTTGTTTTTAGTTATTTTAATTTATTTATTTATTTTCATTTACGTTAAAGTTTACATATAGTCTAAGTATAGTGTGCAATATATATATATATATTTTTAAAAAAATGTCTCTGTGCCGAGTCGACACATTATGTCGACTCGTCACAGAGGCTTATTGTCACGAGTCGACACTCGTGACCATTACCTTTCAAATTAATGACCTTTGTCACGAGTCAACACAGTGTGCTGAATCGTGACAAAGGTCATTAATTTGAAAGGTAATGGTCACGAGTCGACACATGGTGCCGACTCGTGACAGAGATAATGTGTGCCGAGTCGACACCATTGTGCACTCGTAATAGAGGAACTCAGTGCCGAGTCACACCATTGTGCCGACTTGGCACTCTTTAAGTAAATTTCATTAAAAAAATAATAAAAATAAAATAAAAATAAAATAAAAATAAATAAATAAAAAATTACAAATTTGAAATAATGTGTCTTTTCAATACACACCCATACCTTTTCATTTCCAATGTACCTTTTCAATTTCAATATACACCCATTCCTTCCACCTTTTCACTTTTCTATAAATATGTGTGCTTCTTTGTTGTTTTCTTCACTATTCCCTTTTCATCTTCTCTAAGTACCAATTTTTGTTTTATTATTCCATTTTTTCTCTCTTCTTTTGCCGATTTTCTCTCTTCCTTTTTCTTCTATTTTCTTTCTTTGGTTTGTATTATATCTTCTTGTTCCTCTACTACCCGAAACAATTGAACCACACACCAAACTTGTACTCCACCATGGGTAAGAGCAAAGGAGTTTCATCATCTAAACGAGCCTCTACCTTTAAAGGAGCAACCTCTTCAAGATCACAACAATAAGAGGAGGAGCCTGCTGTCACTAACTTGGCTGTTCAATACAAGGCTCCGTTTCCTATTTATTCCACTGTTGAAGGTGATCGATTCACTACCAATAAATTTCATGAGATTGTTAGTTATAAGTATATTCCTATTCCTCTCCTTCAAAACTATGGGATACTTAAACCATTTGATGCTATGTTATAAGGTTGTGGTCTTAAAAAGTTTGTTTACATGCACGAGCACACCTTTGTTGAATTTGTAATTGAGTTTTATACAACATTAGAGGTGAATGAAAATGATTCTTAAATTTTGGAATTTAGGATACTTAGCCAACCTTATCAACTTACTTACTCTTTGATGAATAGTGTGTTCAGGTTTAAAAAGGATGGTATGTGTACCATGCCAAAATCCTTTAATGTTGATGAATTTTGGCATTTCCTTACCGATTTACCATCTCCTTTTCGACCTAAGAAAGGTAAAGCCATGTTTATTAAGGATCTTAGGTATTGGCTATTGTACAAAGTGTTAGCATGTGTAGTATTTCACAAATCTGAGTTTAATCGAGTTTCGACTCAAGAACTCTATTTAATGCGGTGTATACATAACTGAAAGCAAGTGTGTTGGATATATTGAATTTTAATCAAATGTTGCAATGTGCTTCACGTAAAGATGCACCACTTACATATGGACATGTTATTTCTAGCATTACTAAGTCCTTTAATATTGACTTCGCTTCTTTCCCTCGTGTTGCTCCTAATTCTTTATTCACTAAGCAAGCTTTTGTGCGTGGTGAGGTTATTGATGATGCTTTTAGGTTTAACCCGACTAGTGAACATTCTTGTTAGAAGGGTTTGGTGCATCCTTATTCTACCCATGCACATGCTGCCTCACCAAACAACTCCCCAACTCAACAAGAGGAAGAATAAGCTGAAGAGGAGGGGCAATTTGACGAAACACCTCCGGTTGAATTATCCGTTGTCCCTTACACTTACCCATTTATGGGTGCCGATGGTTCATCACGTGGGGAGGTACCAATTTGGTATCAAGTTCTAGCAAATCAAAGGGAAATGCAACCCCAATTGCATGACATGGTTGCCTTTAATCACCAACTTGATGGATGCCAACGAAAAAATGGAGTGCAAACTTAACTAATACTTTAAGCGTTATGGTCATCCCATAAACTCTCCTCCACCATCTACTTTGGAGGACTGAGGGAGTTTTCTTTCCCTTTCTTTACATTTCATTTTTGATTTCACATTGGGGTCAATGTGTAGTTTTTAATGTGGGGGAGGGAATTTAAAAGTTTGGTTAGTTTTCTTTTTCGTTTGTTTTGTGTTATTGCATGATTAGAATGTTTAGGATTATTTTAGTTATTATGCATGTTTAATATGATAGATTGGTATGATGTTAGATTGCTTTATTTTGGAATTTATCATCTCCACATTTTATTTTAGTTGTTATAATAAGTCATCTTGATTTTATGTGAAGGTTTATTTTTATGAAATGTTAACAATTATATAGAATGCTCAATTGGTAGAATCGTTAAGTCTTAAAGTAGCATAAGTTTTTAGTTTTCTATTTATCCCTTTTTAATATTTTTAAAGTCTAAAGAATACTTAGTCAATTTTCTAGCTAGGCTTAAAGTTAGAATGCTCAAAATTTAAATTTAGGATTTCTATATATGTAAGTAGCTTAAAAGGAAACTATAGCCATAATACGAATTACTAGCTTTTCAATAATGGATGAGGACACTAAAAAAAAGAAATAAAAATACTTGATGATGTGATGCATTTTGAGTAAGTTCTGTGTAAGTGAGTTTGCTCCTTAATTACACTCATTCGGAAAGAATGCATTACATCACAAAATTAAAACAAAATGGGATGGAGCATAAAATGCACACACTAAAAATAATAATAATAATAATAAAAATAAAAACAAAATATATGTGTATTTGTGTCTAAAAATGCCATAAGAATTGCTAGTAAATACGTGTGCTTAATCTTCATTTGTCCTAAAGGCTATTTTGACATTAAGGGTCCTACGTTTAGAAAATGAATATTTTAGCTATTTAGCTTGGTTAGTATTTTGACTTGATATTATTGACTTTGCTTTTATTAGATTGGAATAAATTGAAAACTTCTTACTTATGCTATGAGTCTTGTCAATCTACCATTGTTGAGCAATTGCAATATTAGTGTTAACTATCTTTTTGCTACCTTCATATATTTGCAAGATGATTAAATAATAGCTACATCTATATGGAGAAGATAAAATTTTTAATGTTTTCCCATTTGGGTCTTTGTTTCTTGCTTGAGGGCAAGCAAGGCCTAAGTGTGGGGGAATTTGATGCATAGCAATTTACATAGTTATTTAGTATAGTTATTGCATGACATTATCTAGTTTTATTTTTATTTTGCATTTGTTTAGTATTTTTTTGGTATTTTTATTTATGTTTTACATTTTGTAGGTTACATTAATCTTAAATTATGAATGGAAGTGTGTTTTGGACTAAAGGACTTAAAGAAAAGAAGAAAAAAAATATTCAAGGGATTTGGCCACTGTGCCGAGTCGTCATATGAAGCCTCTGTCACGAGTCATGCTGGCATGCTGACTCATCACCAAGATGCCTAACGCATGCCGAGTCATCCTGGTCATGCCGAGTTGCGACAGCTAGCAAGCGTGCCGAGTCATCTTGGTTGTGTCGAGTCGTTACCATGCCTATTCACGAATTACAGAAGTAGTTTTGGTATTCTGGCCATAACTTCCTTTACAAACATCCAAATTGAGTGATTCAAAGTGCATTGGAAAGAGGACTCATGGAGCTACAATTTCTATGCAGAATCCTTGTTTGGATTAAAGGAAAGCGTATGTAAAGAACAATGAAAGTACGGAATTTAAAATTTTTCATTGCATGCAACATTTGCATCAAACACATAACACTTCCATGCCCATAGATCATATCACATGCACTCTTACATAGCTTAACATGCATAATGAACCACATACCAATAATATATCAACCAAGACATGCTTTTAAGAGGGAGACCTAACAACTAAGAGATATTGTAATACTTACATACTCCTTAGTTGGTAGCACGCTCGAAAAGCTTTGGTTGATGGTGATCTACAAGCTTGACCTCCCCAAATGTGAAGCCTCTAGCTTGAAACACAAGTTTAGCAAGGAAGACATCCAAGG
>CATIWO010231101.1:0-11352 GCA_949673435.1 Macaranga tanarius | reverse complement strand
GAAGATCACTCTTCAAAAGGTCAACAACTGGCTAGTCAAAAATAATTCACTTCCATGCCCGAAGGAGACTACTATTTTTCTGGCACAGAAGTCTTTTGCAATGCCAAAACTAGCTGGTGCTCAAACTGAAGAAGAATTCTATCAGACACTCCAACAGATCCTGGATAATAGGACTTCTTCTTCCAAACAAGGATCTACTAAACCAGACTCTTTACCATCATCTTCATCAAGTTCTTCTGAACCTATCATCAACTTAAATGATGATGAAGAAGACTCTTTTGGTAATAGTGGATTCTGATCATGAATGTATATATTATGTATCATGTATGTATATATTCTGTATCCTGTATTTTATTTTGTATTTTGTAATTTTAGTTGTATTTACTTTTCATTTCTGTAAAAGTAAAAGTAAAAAAAAGTAAAAAAAAAAAGAGTAAAAGACAAAAAACTTTGCAGACTTAAAATTATTGTCTGCCTTTTACCTGCTTTCTCCAGCTCGCCCATGTGACTCCAGCTCCTATCCTTCCCATGTGAAGAAAGGACCCACTCCATGTGCAAGCCCAATCAGTCTACTGCCACCAATTGCAGACTCAAAAAGTCTCCACCTTCATGATATCCAGTCTGTCTTCTACCAGCTCTCGCCTATAAGAAGACTCTTCTGATATCAAAGAGAGGGGGAGGTTACACAAGAACACAAAGAGAAATAGACTAGATTATTTCCTTCTGTAATCAAACATTTTGTATTGAGTGATTGTAAGATAACCCTGTTATTTCCTTTCACTAATACTCAAACTTGTAACCGTTGGCTAAGATTGTACTCCTTATAATTAATTTATAAAGGTATTTTTTTTTGCCTCAAACTTTGTTTATTTTAATTTCTATTTTAAATTAAGTATGCTCTGTGCTTGCCTCTCGTAGGATCTTGCACATCAGAAAACCTGCATTATTTTATACTGTGCTCAAACTTCTCCTTCTACTTCTTTCTGTATATATTTCCTGTACCGGGGCTGCCCAAAGGAACATATACCATTATGGTTTGAACGACTCCTGTCTGGAGCATTCCTCTGGATCGTTCCTACTCTTCATATTTCTTGACATGGTGATTTGTGGCCATACTGCATACATCCTATAAACTGTCATTTTTCTGCAGGGTGCTTTGTGATCATACATCATCTGCATTAAAAAGATAAACAGTGCCCATTTTTACTGTACAAATCTTAACAGTACCTATTTTTACTGTTCAAACTGCATCTCCAGTAGTACTGAAGGTATTACATACAAAGCAGGACTGAGACATTGTCTAAGACATTAATTCTCCTCCTAGGTATCTCTAGTAGGTACGAAGTTTCCAATGATTTTACATACCTACCCTCTTATATGGATACCTGCATAATGTAGGCTGCATCAAAAAACAGAGCTGACAACATGAGCATGAAAATGTCAAGCCATACTAGTCAGTCTTAACAGCAAAATCAGCTCTGGCATAAAATACAAGAGTTGTAGAGAACTCTCTCAAGTTTCCAAAGCTTTAAACTTTACTTAAATCAGAGCTCTACAACTTTAGATACAACAAAAACACTAGGACTAATGTACCATGAAAACAGAATCTGAAATTCAACATTCAAAACCTAACTTCAATTAACCAAATTAAATACAAGGCTTACCAAATAAAAGCTCCAAAGGCTACTAGATCTTCTAAAGCTTCCCAAAAATGATACTAGATGAGTAGAAAATTACTTAAAATCTCCCCAAAGCTAACCACAATTCCCCTTCTTCTTCTTCTTCCTCTCAACTCTCTACACAAAACACACTGCACACATATACACATACAATTAAATATACATATATAAACCTAATCAATCAAAAACTAACATTTTACCCCTTAAAGTCTCCTTCCCATAATTACATATTAAAGGTATAATTATTCACCAAATAAAAAATATAATAATACTTAATAATATAACAAAATATCATCAAAATATGTATTTAGCCCTTAATGAAATGGGCATATTGCACAATAGTCCACAACTTCCTATTGTGACAATTAACTCCAAACTTATCTTATAATCTAGTCCCTTTCTACACTATATACCATACCCACACTTCAATATAGTTCACTATCTAATATGCATAACATGTCATATATACGTATGCTAAAAGGGCGGGTATTACAAAGAAATTTTTTATCTTTAATGAACTTAATGCTAATACCTTAATCATAATTGAGACTCATAAATTAATGTTTGGAATTGTAAACCATGTTGGGTGTATGATGATTAGGATGGATAAGATGGAGTGTTACACGCACTTGCTTAAGCTATTTTGAAAGATTATGATTGAAAAGAAAAATATTGTTTGCAATTTAGTGAGATGGAGCATAAAATACATTCATTCAATTAATGTATTCAATAATAATAAAAAAAAAAGAAGGAAAATTTTTTTTTGTATGAGATGGAGTGTAAAATACACTCATGTTAAAAAGAAAAATTATTAGATTAATGGTTTACATTATTTGGATGTTAAATTGTGAATTTTTTTATTATGATTAAGGGGATGGCTCTTCACTTGGTAATAATTTGTATCTTTTGATTATTAAGTTATCGTTGGGGCTTTTGAGTTATAAGGTTTATATTAAACGGAGAATGTGTCAAAAGTGCAAGTAAAAGTGGTTATTGAATTTTGCTCATTAGTGTGATAAGGGTTTGTATAGCACCTTCAAGTACCACATATACATGTCCATAATATTAATCATACATGTGACACAATCAAAACTTTTTCACTTGAATAAAAAAACATGTTTCAGCACTTACATAAAATAATATTTGAATACAAACATCAAGCATGAATGCTAGCAATATCTAATTATGTATACACCGGACTCGTCACTGGCCCACCTGATATCTCTATTGTATGTAGACATCGACTCACCTATCGTTTATCCTGAAAAAGAAAATAATTACAAAGGAATGAGCTTGCAACTTAGTAAATAGTAACTAATATAATTAAAGAAGACTTCTCAAGAACTAATTAACCATAATTAATTAAATCAACTAAAAGTGGACTATACGGGGTGTATCTCTCCCTGTATAGTCTTTTGATAAAAAACCTTCGTCAGGACATGGCCTGGAACACGACCATGCTTCTATTTCAACATCAACTGGTGAGCGCCAGTGTCTACTCATAGCCATCACTTACGGCGAGTGCTAGTGTCTGCTAGCAGGCAATCCAACTAGTGAGCGCCAGTGTCTGCTTACCGCCATAATTCTTAGTTATACACGAATGTGTCTTATTACACGGTCTAAGACACGCCCGTGTCTCGACCTGTCTCTTCAACCTGAAAATCCATTTCACAATATATCCAATAATCCACAACTATTCACAATTCAATATCATTTATAGTACATTAATAATTGATAATATTTATGTATGGTTGTGCATAACTAACTATCATCTCATAACCAAAATCATCACTTTCGCCTTTCACATCAAAATCAAAATTCAACATTTATATATGCAAATTCAAATGCAAGAATGCATATTCACACACATGAAGTATCCGACCGGATCCATCGTCACACAATTTCTCACATATACCTTACTTTTGCTTTATTTCTCACAAATTCATATTTTTCACACAAATAGCCACTTTCTGAGATTCTATGCCTAGCTCAGTCTCAGATCTCACAATCAGTGGAGGCTCTCTTCCCAGCTCAGTCTCCACTATCATACGTATACCTCACATCAATCAATATCCACATACACACACACACACACACATACACACACACACACACACACATATATATATATATATATATTCACCATTTTCACAAACAATACATGTTAATCCATACCATATCAAGTGGCTTGCACAATTCAATATCTGTGGCATCATTCATAAATTACCACAACACATTTTCAATCAACCATTCAATATTCCTACAAACAACATATATATATATATCCTTCTTGCCATAATAAATGGCGTACACAAATCAAACATAGTCAACCAACTATGATTACAAGAGAATCAGTATATATAAGCATTATATTAATAATTACTTACATTACCAATAACAACCCATAGATTATAACTCATCCATTGTACACAAGGCTTTATCATAAGAACCTAATGACAAAAGCACAATTTACAAGGAATCTACTGAAAATTTGGCAGAATCTCTTCTACAATATAGACATCTCCCCACTAAAGTAGGGCCAATTCTGCAATTAACTAACTACACTTCAATAAACAATCTCAATTGGGGCTCAGTTATCTACCATACTACAATTAAATTTAACTGAATATTACTAGTATACTATTATTGGTAAGACATGAGCATTGCCAAGATCACAATGCATTTAAATTAATCTTCTCATAATGTATATTTTTCACATATAATGTTCAATCTTCATGCATATATTGCACCCCACATCAATATAAAATTTCATTTATAAATCTAAAGGGCACAACTCATCTATTCCAATATTATAAAGAATTACGTAATTTATTCAATTAACTAAGATAATATATATTTCATTATAACTTTAGTACATAAGTGAAGCCAATTAGATACTATATTAGTAACTACTTACCAAAGGTACTTTCCACTTTAAATAAGAAGAGCTTCTCTAGTTGATTAAGCCTTCCTTTCCCCTTGAAACTCCTACATATAGTCATAAGTCAAACACACACACACAATTCATTATTCCTGCACTTAGACTCAATTAGTGCAATTTATCACCTTAATATGATATACTCTAAAATCATGCACATAAATCTTTTGGCTCTCATTAAATTATAGAAGCTAGGATTATGAGTCTATTTTAATTTGGAATTACTCAATTTTGATATATATAAAATAAATTATAAATTTTTGACTGAAACCATATCACACAAGTAATTAGAGTGAGCAACAAAATGTCAAGCTCTATTAGATTCTCTTAAAGGCAGATTCAACTTAATATCAAAATATTAGAATTATAGAGGACTCCTTAAAGTTTCTATAACATCAGAATTTGCTCAATTTGGAGTTCTAAAACTCTAGATATCACCATATAACCAATACATAAGAAAATGCACAAACCAGCCTATATACTGTTGCTGGTATGTTTGATGCATGACATTCATAATGCTCTCAAAAATCATAGACACATCCTATGATCACTAAATTTATACTAACTTTATATATATGAGTCTACTATCAATTCTAGTTAGAATTACTTAAATCAGACATGTATAAAATTATTTATGGATTTTTGAATCCATTCAGGTAGAACAGGGCATATTAGCATGAGCAATAAAATGTTGAGCCCCATTAGACCCTCTTATCTATAGATTTAGTTCAATCTTAAAACACAAAAGTTGTAGAAGACTCTCTGAAACTTTTGGAACCTCTAACCATGCTTAAATCAAAGTTCTATAGCTTAAGTTATGGCAAAAAATTAGGAACTAAAAAATAGAGGAAAACAGACCCGAAGTTTGCAACAATCAACATTCAACTTCAATAAATCAACAACACAAATAATGCTTACCAATTAAGACTCCA
This sequence comes from Macaranga tanarius, assembly GCA_949673435.1. Taxonomy (NCBI): domain Eukaryota; kingdom Viridiplantae; phylum Streptophyta; class Magnoliopsida; order Malpighiales; family Euphorbiaceae; genus Macaranga; species Macaranga tanarius. Next base: position 5,803 of record CATIWO010231101.1, on the reverse strand, counting down.
ATGGATTAATGACTTTTTAAACCTTCCTAAAGAAATTGTGTGATAGCTTAAACAAGATAAAAAAAACTCTCCACAAATCAATCAAGAACTCCATCTTCTTCTCTTCTCAAATCTCTATACTTTTACACCCACACATATACAATCACCAATCAAAATTCACCATTTGCCCTTAAAGTCTCTTCCCTATTAATACATAATTATCCCTAATATAATAATATTAATAATACTCTTTATAATTATAATCAAATATCCCCACTATATTCTTTCTTCCCTTTAATGAAATGGAATAATTACACACTAACCCATAACTTTCTATTATAATAATCAACTCCAAACTTTCCTTACAATTTAGTCATTCTCTACATCTCATGCATATATCTAACTTAAATGAAGTCCAATTCTATACTATATATAAAATACAATGTATACGTCATAAATATGTATACTAGAGGGCGGGTGTTATATTTCTCCCCTCATTAGAGAAAATTTCATCCTCGAAATTGATAACTCGCTTATTCTTCAATGTATCTTGTAGAAAATTCCCTTTGTACTACGGTACATGAGCTCTCATTATCCTTTGATACCAAAATTGTTCTTTCCAAATGCTCATCCTAGAGACACACTAGATATAAGTACTTCATGCAATCACACTATTTATAATATTATGCTACTAAATATATATAGCAACCCACTCTCAAAATCCATCATTATCCTTTCCTATTTTCATTTTGGAATCGTTACTAGCTGTAATTTTCTTACAATACTTGATATTCCACTCTCATGCAACAAACTTCTCATATTTTTCTTCATTATTGGTCAAAGATAAGGAGATTTTAGATCCTAATATATTTTTGTGGTCTCGATCCAATTCTTTCTGGGTAGAAATATACTTCAACTTTTTATTTCAATGACTGTGGATAATGGTTCTCCATACAACTAATACTTTCAAATCTTTAATGCTTGAACAATAGTAGTTAACTCTAGTTCAAGTGTCAGACAATTCACCTCTTGAAATTATAACTGTCCAGATATATAAGCTTTTATTTTCCCATTTTGCATTAACACATAACTCAACTCTTTTTTTAAGGCTTCAACATAAACCATAATGCTACCTTTCTCAGCCGATAATGCATTCCTCCAACTTCTGAAAACTTTATTGGCAAACTTTAGTTCATTTCTTTCATAATCATGTGCCAAGAAAACATTTTCTGCAATTCAAATCTCACTTTTGCTAAATTTAATATACAATTGTCTGCAATGTTATTCAAAAATATTTTTCATGTTTTTCTCTGCTTGATAAGTAAATGAAAGTATTCTCAATAAAAATAATCACAATTGATTCAAATACTATCAAAGAGTCTTGTTCATTGATGACATAGATGCACTTGGTGTACAAATCAATCCAAATGACATAATAAAAAATTCATACTATCCATTTCCAATTTTGCATACTATCTTTGGAAATAAACTATTCTATCATTCGAAGTTGCCAATATCCTAGTCCCAAATCTATCTTAAAAAATACTATAGCATCTCTCAATTAATCAAGCAATCTTTCATTTCTCAATTATGGATAATTATTCTTTATTAAGATATTATTCAATTGCCTGTAATTATTACCTAACTTCATATTACCATTCTTTTCTCTTATAGACTGAATTGATGCCCCTCATAATAAATTATTCACTCTAACAATCTGCCTTTTCAAATTCTACAAGTTTCCTTAATATGTACAAAGTAATCAATATTGATATAGCCTTTGGGATAATTCTATTTCAAATCTACTCTTCGGTGTGGGAGTAATTTTGGTATTCTATCTCAAAACACATTAGGAATTCTCTGATTATAAATACATCCATTACCTTTGAACTAATCTTCATCGATTCTTAAGTATTGGCTAAATAAATTTTATGCCCATCTCGGATCATATGAAAAAGAATCATAGTTGAAATCAATTAAACATGCACAGTTTTTATTTTCCCACTATTACACGTAACCACACACCATCATCTAAATAAACTTCTTATCCATCTTCAATCACAGGGAATGCAATTCAGCTGATATCAAACTAACATGCACCGTTTCTTTTTTAATCATTGTCTCTATCTTTCTCTGTCTTAAAATATTTATATCTACCTTCTTTATAAACCAAATTACAATGATACAACAGTTTCATACTTAAATCTATTCTTAAAATAATACTATTCTTCTTCCCAATTCATTGACTATTGAAGTCTGCATATTAGTCATATTGTTTAATTATTTTGAAATGAAATCCCATCATCAAGTTCATTATCACATCATTCCAACAGGCATAGGAATATATATATACCTTGATTTAATAATTTCACTATACCATGTATATATATAATGCAACTCATATAAACGATCATGTGAACTCAGAGTTTAGATCTATCATTACAAATACATCATGAAAAAATAACATAAATATACCTGTATTTTCATCTAATGTGGCAAAAGCTTCTGGCTGAATGATAACATATGTTCTTTCTTGATTCTGAGGTCGATTATCATGTTTAGCTTATGTCAAAGTATCAGCTCTCTTTTTCTTACTATTTCATCCTCTACCTAAACTAACACTGACTTGAGACGTTTCTTTTCTTGTACCACTTTATTCAATTAGCTGGAATCTTTCAACAGTTTCCTTCAATGGACAATCTTTAAAGAAATATCTGACTTACTACAATAGTAGCATATATTAGATTTGGAACCCCAACATTCCCCTGAATAAATTCTACCATAACTGTTATATATTGAAGTTGATGTACTGCTCACAACTTATTGGTGTCTTTTCAACTATTAAGTTTTTTTTTAAATTTGCTGCTATATATTTTTCTCATTGATTAACTAAACTAACTTACTTCACACCTTCCAATATCACTTTGTTGAGAATCGAAAACTTTGAAGAATGGACTACCATTGATTTGAATTAAAATAGCGAGCCTACTAGTATTTTCCTTCCTTTTAGCTTCTAGATCTTCCTCTTCTTTTATAGATTTTTCATCGTGCAATGTAGTTTCCACTAAATCTCTACAAAATAGTGGTTTGATTATTATTCTCTCTCTCAAATCTCTAAATTCAATTCTTTCTCAAGTCTCTTTTACTTTAACTCATCAGTAGTTACCTCTTCAGAAATATACTTCGATAATCTCTCAAAATTATGCCTCATAATCGGCCACAGGTAAATCATTTTGCCTCAATTCTAAGAATTCAATCTTCTTTCTGTCTATATTTTCCTCTGAAATATATCTCTCTGTAAATTCTTTTAAAAGAAAAGTCTATCTAAATCATAGTCATCGATACATTTTCACTTTCCGGTATTGTCTTCCACTAGCCTAGAGCATCTTGCTCAAACAATGATATTGCATAACAAATTCTTTTTGCATCAGTATAATCAATGTAATCTAGAATTCTTTTCATACTCTATGACCATCCTCTACTATGGCGGAATCACTAAGACTGTAAAAACCTTTACACATTGCTCTCTTATATTTTTATGGTTCTCACCAACAGTGCTATCTGCTTGCTTTTAAATTATAGTTCTCATCATTTGATCAAATCTCAAAATATAAGAGTATGCAACTCATAAAGGAGTTGTAAATGAAAAATTATTCAAGCTCATTTAATACATGTATATGTATTTGTCTATAAATTAACTCTAGTAATTTACTTGGGTCAGTGCAAAGTGCATTATATAATTTTATCCCGACTCATCTAAACTCATATCAACTATATGTAACTCTTGATTCATGCATGACATACCATGAATGCATCATATTCTCCCATCTCAAGGGAATGTAATCTCTGCTCTGATACTACTTAATATAGCACCCTCAAGTACCATATACACATGTCCATAATATTAATCATACACGTGGCACAATCAAAAATTTTTCACTTGAATAAAAACATATGTTTCAGTACTTACATAAAATAATATTTGAATACAAACATCAAGCATGAATGCTAGCAATATCTAATTATGCATACACCGGACTCGTCACTGGCCCACTTGGTACCTCTATTGCATGCAAATATTGACTCAACTATCGTTTATCTTGAAAAGAAAATAATTGTAAAAAATGAGCTTGCAACTCAATAAGTAACAACTAATATAATTAAAGAAGACTTCTCAAGAACTAATTAGCCAGAATTAATTAAATCAACTAAAAGTGGACTACATGGGCGTATCTCTCCCCGTATAGTCTTCTGATCAAAAACCTTCATCAGGACATGGCCTGGAACACAGCCAACCTTCTATTTCAATATCAACTGGCGAGCGACAGTGTCTGCTAGTAGCCATCACCTCTGGCGAGAGCCAGTGTCTACTTGCAGGCAATCCAACTGGCGAGCGCCAGTGTCTGCTTATCGCTACAATTCTCAGTTAGATATGCCCGTGTCTCGACTCATCTCTTCAACCTGAAAATCCATTTCATAATATATCCAATAATCCACAACCATTCAAAATTCAATATCATTTATAGTACATTAACAATTGATAATATTTACATATGGTTGTGCATAACAAACTATCATCTCACAACCAAAATCATCACTTTTTCCTTTCACATTAAAATCAAAATTCAACATTTATATACGCAAATACGAATGCAAGAATGCATATTCATACACATGAAATATCCGGCCGGATCCATCGTCATACAATTTCTCACATATAGCTCACTTTTTCTTTATTCCTCCAAAATTCATATTTTTCACATAAGTGGCCACTTTCTGAGACTCTGTCCAGCTCAGTCTCAGATCTCACAATCAGTGGAGGCTCTCTGCCCAGCTTAGTCTCCACTATCATACGTATACCTCACATCAATCAATATCTATATATATATATATATATATTCACCATTCTCACAAACAAGACATGTCAATCCATACCACATCAAGTGGCTTGCACAATTCAATATATATGGCATCATTCATAAATCACCACAACATATTTTCAATCAACCATTCAATATTCCCACAAATAACATATATATATCCTTCTTGCCACAATAAATGGTGTACACAAATCAAACATAGTCAACCAACTATGATTACAAGAGAATCAGTATATATAAGCATTATATTAACAATTACTTACATTACCAATAACAACCGATAGATCATAACTCATCCATTGCACACAAGACTTTATCATAATAACTTAATGACAAAATTACAATTTACGAGGAATCTACCAAAAATTTAACATAATCTCTTCTACAATATAAGCATCTCCCTACTAAAGTAGGGCTAATCCTGTAATTAACAAACTATACTTCTATAAACAATCTTAATCGGGGCTCAGTTATCCACCACACTACAATTAAATTTAGCTGAATATCACCAGTATACTATTACTGGTAAGACATGAGCATTGCCAAGATCATAATGCATTCAAATTAATCTTCTCATTATGTATATTTTTCACATATAATGTTCAATCTTCATACACATATTGCACCCTCACATCAATATAATATTTTATTAATAAATCTAAAGGGCACAACTCATCTATTCCAATATTATAAAGAATTACATAATTTATTCAATTAACCAAGATAATATATATTTCATTATAACTTTAGTACATAAAAGAAGCCAATTAGATACTATATTAGTAACTACTTACCCAAGGTGCTTTCTGAAAGGAAACATGCTATGCAACATACTAAAGCGGAAGGTGTATGCCAAAGAGGGTGAAAAACAAAAATTTCACTTGCATAGTTCTTCATCAAATGAAGAATTCCTTGCCCAAGATCCAATTTGCAATTAACACATA